>CAEFZY010037018.1:0-60179 GCA_903066815.1 Brachyrhaphis roseni
CTCATTCCAGAGGCGAGGCGCCACAGCTTTAAAAGATCTGTCTCCTCGAGTCTTAAAATGGGTCCGAGGAACCATCAGCAAGTTCAGATTGGACGACCTGAGGCTCCTAGTCGAAGCATAAGGCTGGATGAGATTCTTAATATAGTCTGGTGCCTGTCCATGAAGAGCTCTAAAAGTCAGTACCAGGATTTTGTAGTGCATCCTGTAAGATACAGGCAGCCAGTGCAAACTTTTGAGGATGGGTGTAATATGTTCCCTCCTGCGAGTGCGAGTGAGCAGGCGTGCAGCAGAGTTTTGCACAACCTGCAGACGCGCAAACTCCCTCTTGTTAAGACATGTGAACAGACTGTTACAATAATCCAATCTCGATGAGACAAAAGCATGAACAATCATCTCAAGCTCGTCACAAGTCACCATCTTACGGAGTTTAGAAATGTTCCGAATTTGGAAAAAGCAGTTCCTAACAAGCTGATTTATGTGCTGCTCCGTTGACATCGCTCCATCCATGAAGACACCCAGGTTGCGCAGGTTGCTTTTAACTGTGCAGCTCAAGTTTCCTAGGTGCTGCTTAATTCCAGGCACAGCACTGTCAGGAGCAACAATCAAAGTCTCGGTCTTGTTGGAATTCAATAACAGGCTGTTCTCAGTGAGCCATTCTGTCACTTCGGCCAAACAACTAGTGAGTCCTCTCACAGCCTTACTGGTAGCTTAGTGGTATTTGAGACTTAGGCATTACTTCATCAGACAGAACCACAATGGCACATTGTGAAACAGACTTCACTTCGATGAGACTTTTCTTAACATTCAAACATTGCGAGATCTCACCACATCAATAGAGATGAAGATGGCATCCCAAAATCAAAATTTTAAGTGTAACTTGTGCTGTTATAAGAGAATATCTGTGTTTCGGTTTTATTGTCTTCATCTACATTAGTCTTGCTATACCGGACAACCCCTAGCAGTTTAATGTGAGTTCATTAGACGCGGTTGAGTAAACACAGTAAATGAGGCAGTCAGAACACTTCCTCTGAATGGGTGGCATAATCTTCCAGATCACAGATTTCTCAACCAGCTGCCTCCTACACTTAAACTTACAGGCAAGTGAGCCATTCGCTCCCATCCAAGCCTCAGTTAACCAGTGCAAACACCTAATCAGATGCCGCGTTAGCAGACCAGAGCCTACTGCTGGAGTGCAACTCCTCGTGGCTGCATCAATAATCTCTCTCCAGAGAACCATTTGCCTGGATAAATATTGGTTTTCACGTTGGCCCCTGTAATGGCACCATGTGCAGGCGACAGGGGCCCCCGTAAGTGACTAAGTGACGGTGTCTGTCATGCCTTTGGTAGGCCGGCGTGGGAGTCATTGGCACATTGTGGGGTCTCTCCAACGCTCATTTGAATTCGCTCGTCCCCAATCATGCCACTACACTCGGCGTACACACTCCACTCGCGGGCTATACTCCCACTACCTGTTTGGGCGCCGCGCGCTCATTTGCATGAAATAAGATGGAAATGGAGCCCTTATTTATGCCAACAGAAATGGAGTGTGTTATTAAGGGCACTATTGTGCAAAAGAGACGGCAGCGGTAAGAATACATTACAGAGGCTATTTCTGGAGTGGCTCGAGTCACACAGAGGGTAATGCTTTACAGGTCTCTGATGACTTCTGCTGTCTGAGCGCCAATGTGCCAGCAATGTGTGTGTGTGTGTGGGGGTGTGTGTGTGTGTGTTCATGTGCGTTCTGCCTGTAAATGTGCGCAGGAGTTTGCTTTTGTGTGTGGGCCTCTGGATAATGCCTGTGTTTGATTGTTTGTCTGTGTGCTCAGTTTTTCCACAGTGCCTATACCTTCTGCATGTGTGCGTAATTCTGTTTTTTTTTTTACTTCCTCACACCGGGTCAATTTGACACTAGGATTCGATCATTTGTATACCGCCCAATGGATAGCTTTACCTGTGATTGGCAGCTCTGCTTTCAGTGACTTCATTGTTAGTTTTGCAGACCGTACAGATGGGAAGAAGTTCTTCATTTCTCTCTGTCAGGCAGCGATGCGTTGCTTCAAAGCGCTCAGTGGGACATTTTAGTTTTTATAACAGGCTGGCGTCTCAGTCCACTATTTTGTTTTGTTTATTTATTGTCAGTAAGATAAAAGTTGTGAAATGTCCAATAAAGATTTGAGAAACAAGAGATCACTCGGTAAGAAAAAGTATCCTGTAGTTCCAGCGTTTTGACTATTTTGATAAAAATTTTCTATTGTGGTATTGTTTTTTTTCTTTTAATTGATCTTTAGTCACATTTTGTCTTTTACCAGAAAAGAAAGAGCCTCTTTATTTTCAGATTTGTTGCTTGTGATTATCCTTGCACCAAATGAAAGAATTAAATGTAATTTATTTAACATTTTTCCAGGGTTGAATCACTTGTGTAGAACAAAATAGTCTCTACAAATGTCATAGACACCACTACACTAACAGTACCAAGCTTGGATCAAATGAGTAACACATCTTTGATTTTTATTTATTTTTTCACTACATAAAATGTCATCTTGACACACAAACACAAGAAAGTTGTTGGTGCCCTTTTAGCAAGAAGAAAAAAACACAAAGATCTTGAAATAAGTTGAATGACATCCACTTATCCTTTATTCCTTATTAACCTCAAAATGTTTTTGATAATTCTTTGACTTTATTTTTTCCCTATGTCAAAGAAAATAAAAATATGCATGAATAAAAAAAAAAACAAACAATGCAACTCTTTATTCAATATTTTGGAATCATCGCCTCAGCAAATTGCTGAAAATGACTCAGACTTTTTTAATATATATTTTTGATAGAATTTAAAACTGTGGGTTTGTGGTAGAACCATTAAAGAAAATGTTTTCTTCTTGCTGCATGGTCTGTTTCTAAGCTACTGCTGGACCCATGACTTGGACCTGAGCTCTCTGACACTTGGAAGTATCAGTAAACTCCTGGATGCCTTGAAAGTCGAGAGACTGATCTGCAATCTGACACATTCAAGGTTCCCTGTGCCAGCTAGAGCAAAGAAGTCCCCCATAAAAACAGAACTTTGCAATTAACAGCAGTTTGGGTGTTCTTTTCTTTGAAAGATATATTTTCTCTTCTGTAAACATAATGTGATTGTCCAGAGAGCTTCTTTTTCATTAGTCCAAAGGATAATCTCCCAGAAACCTTTGGTCTTGTCAACATGGATCTTGGCAGAGTCCAGTCTGGCTGGATTGTAGTCGGCAGATAAAGTGTGCTGACCTCAGAGTTCAGCTTCAGTGGTTCTTGGATGGCTTTTCTTGCTTTTTTTCCACCTTCCAGGTTGATCCATCTGATCGACCTTGGCTTTCATTTCCTTTTGCGTCCCTGTCCAGGGCGGTTGGCTACATTCCCGTGAACCTTGTGCGTTTTAATAAATTTGGCAACTGTGTTCACAGGAACACAAAGCTGTGCTTAGATTGCCTTTTAGTCAACTAAACACACATGGTGGTCTCTAATCTTCTTTGTAAGCTCTCCATCTTTGCTAAATGTGGTCCATTGATACCAACATAACTATCATTATTGTCCCGTTAAAACGGTTGAATGGCTGATGAATATCTTAAAAACACTTGATTTGAAATTTAATGAACTTGATGTATCAAAATGAAACCATAAAAGGTGTTGGTATTGGTATTTGCGATATTGGCCCTGTATTGACTTAGTATCTGGTTGAAACCAAAATATGCAGCATCCACACCTCTAATTTCAGAAATTCTGTCCCTGCAATCTGACTGAGCTTCAATTACTTCACAAAGAACTAAGCGGGTGGGGGAATAAATCTCAGATTTACATGAAAAGTATAGATGTACATGTATTTGGAAGTGCAACTCCCAATTTTCACATTTTGTTTCTTGCAACTTTGTAAATCAAGCATCATTTTCTTGTCCTTCTCAAATATCTGCTTCTTCGCATTGTAACATAAAACCCCAATAAGACACAGTGACGTTTGTGGACGTCTTTCCTAAGGATTGTATGTAACGATGACTAAAATATGCACATTTGAGCCGAGGCTTATGTTTGCAAGGGCCGATTTGTAGCCGTGTTTATTTGCATGTGAATCTAGCACCCTATTTAGCTTTTCACGGCCGCTCTGCCTGTGATGAAGACGTACCGTCAGACTTTCTCGTGAGCCGACGACTTGCCTTTTCAGGCCGTCGTTTTTCACGTGCCTTGTAATGGAGATTATTAGCATGTGAGCAGCAGCTTGTGAGCGCATCTCATCTCTCCTCCTGAAGGGTGGCCATTTGAGAATGTTAAAATAAGAGACGGGGGGGGGTTAAAATAGTCTCCCATTAACTGGAAATCTCCCCCAACTCCTACCAGAGCTAAATTGGTGCAAATAGTATTGTTCCCTTCTCTGTCGAAGATGTATGGAATGTTGCTTTTGCTGATGGCTTCAGTAAAAGCTCCAGCCAGGCAGGCATATAAATATAACAGCATCTAACCGCTGGGCTGTGTAACTAGCCCTACACTGCATTTGTCATACGCCGTGTGTTTCTGTTAGATGTGTTTATTTGGAAGCATATAGGAGAGGAAAACAAAGCAGAGAGACCAAAATGAACCAAAAGAAACAGAGGAGAATAAAAAGGGAAGGAAGAGAGAAGGATTACAAACGAAAGAAGCTGGTGTCAAGGCCGGCATGGTCCCATAACTTCTCCAGTGCAACCAGAGGTCAAACTGGGGTCAAGTTCTATTGATTTCCACCCAGGCATGGTAGCTGTATTTCTCACTGCTAATACAAAGAGCTGGCCTATTGCAGCTCTAGATGTCGTTTGTTTGCAACGCTTTGCCAGATTTACAACTTGCTGCTCAATCTGAAGCGAATCAAACCTTCTGGGAAAAGCAGCAGCTTATTTTCTTTTTTCATATTTGTAAAAGTTATCTTTATGTTGTGACAGTATAATATAAGGCAGATGATCTGTGAAAAAATCAAGGTCCCAAAAAAAATAACGGTCAGAAACAACCAATCAGAGTCAGGAGGAGGGTCTTAACGTTGTCAATCACTGTCGTGCTCACCTTCTCCCCTTGCTTTCTGCTGCGCTACAGTTGGCTCTCCATAAGGCCAGTTAGCATAGCCACGGATGATAAACGGTTTTCCTGAAACGGTAAGTTTTGTTTTTTTTCTCTGAGCAGCACTTAAATGAAGTGGATTGACAGTGCTAAGACCCTCCTCCTGGCTCTGATTGGATCCTTTTGGTCGGGATCAGTGCTTTTCTTCTGGCAGCAATAGTGGCTCAGGGAAGAGGTGAAGGAGATTGATCTTTTCACAAATTATGTCTCATATTATAATGTCACACCATGGTGGCACTTTTAACAAACACAGAGAAAAAAAAAAGGTTATATACTGCAGTTTTAATGCGCTGAAATAATAACCAAACGATGACAGGAAAATGCACGATTTAGTTTGGATCTGTTTATCTCCGCGCCTTTTGTCACACACTCACAGAGCCGTGCGTGTATATTCTCACCGTATACGTTTGTGTGGGTAAAAGCATATCTTTTGCATTTACTTTACTTTGCCTCTGTGTGTGGGTGTGTGTGCGTGTGTGTGTGTGTATACCTATATCAGCGTGTTGCTGGCATGCAGTGATGGATCGCAGCAGTTCCCTGTTTACCTAGCCTCATGATTTCCTGTGCGTGCATGTAACAAGTGGAGTTTGGCAGGATTAATGAGCACACAGCTTGCTGAATGGGTGTTTGGCTCTGCAAAGCACTCCATCATGGCCTGATGCTGCTACCATGTTCCTCACAAATACTTACAAACGCATGTACACGCACACACACGCACACACCCCATCATGTACTCTTCAACTCTCTGCTGATTCCTGCTCTTAATTACACATACTCACCCAAGTCCCATTAAGCAGTTTCTCCTCAACCCCCCCTTCCACCCCCCAGTGGTAAATAAATGCTAAATCGTCCACATTTCTCACAGAGTGTTTGAAAGTAGTCCCTTTCATGCGGCATGTAGGAGGTAAATTGTTCCGACCTGTTTGCTCCCGAGGCGCATGGACGTGGAGATGAAGAGAGTTTCAAACCTGACTTCCATGCTGAAACCTTTTTGTTATTTTACTGCTTTTTAGAAATTATAGAAATGTTTTGGCAAATAAAGATTTAAGGGATGTTTTGATTGAAGGCTCATGCAGAGTTTCTGAATTCTGATGAGAGAGGGTTGCAACAATGCGAAAGTTTAGAAACTTGGTAATGATGCAGAGAAAAATTTTGTGCATTCCTTTTAATTCACAGCAGTTTTTTCTATTTGAGAGCAAAAAATATAAGTAATTATGACATGATCATATTTTAACTGCCTTAATTAGGACAAACTGTGGTAACCTATTTCTGTCATGAAAAAAGAATTAAAAGCCCAACAGGAAGTCATAATTTCGACTTTTAAAGTAAATATTGTGTCTTTATATCTCATAATTATGATTTTGAAAGTCAAAATTATGACTTAATATCTCATAATTATGACTTTCTATCTTATAATTATAACTTTCTATCTCATAAATATGACTTTGGAAGTCAAAACTACGACTTTGAATCTTATAATTACAACAAAATTTCTGTCTCATAATGTTGTCTTGGAATCTCATAATTATGATTTTAAAATTCAAAATTATGACTTTCTGTTGGGCTTTTATTTTTTATTTTTCTTTCATAGTGGGAATGAGCTTCCATACGTACATCCATGTAAAACTAATAAGGTGGAAAAAACTTATTGGTTTCACTTTTTTGAAAACAGCAGGCAGGTTAACACTTATAAGAGTTGGGAAAGTGTGTACTTTTGATTCAGCTATTTCATTATTTTATCATTATATTATAATTGCTGATCATTAGTGTGCCTAATGATCAGCACTATGACACAGTTTTGAAAAATTCAAAAAAAAAATTTAAAACCATATCTTTCCACTTCATAATTTTTGCTGCTTAGTGTTGCTCCATCATATAAAAATGATTTTAAACACATTCTTGTTTCTGGTGAATGTCTAGAGGTCATACGCTTGATTTTTTAAGTTATGTTTGTTAAATACATGCTAAAAATGGTTAAATCACCATTTTACCTACGCTGTGTCGTTCCCTATGTTGCCTTTGCTGTCTTTTTATTACCTTTGAATATTGTAACTCATAAAACATCCTAATTTTATTTAAACAAGCATACAAAGTTATTTAAGGTGGTACTCTTAAAATATTGTAGGTTTCTTCTAATTTATCCAGAGAATAAATATTTACAACTATTATAAAACCCAAGCGGTGTACACTTTTATTAAAATAAATTCTTTGTATTTTGTATGTGTAACGTTTTGGGAACATCATTATCTGTACTTCTTTCTTTCATGCTCCGTTTTTGTTTTTCCAGTCTGTTTATGTGTGTGTGCGTGCGTGCGTGCGTGTCTGCGTGCACTCGCAGACTCATTTGCAGCCAGATATGTGGGTTGGGTAAAAAGGAGGACAGGAGGGTAGAGCAGAAATCAAATCACTTAATTGCTGCATTTTTCATCTCCATCTTTTGTTTTATGGCGGCTGAGGGCCGGTGAGCGACTCTGTCTGTGATTCATGGACGTCAGGGAGTCTCGCGAACAGCGCCATCCCTCATCAGCATCCAGCCGCCTGCGTACCCAGAGCACCCACACAATTACAGTGATGAATATGACTTGTTTTTCCTTGTTTGTTTATTTCTTTTTCTTCTTTTTTTTTACCTTCATTCTTATGCATCGCTACCTTTTTTTTGTGGCTTTCGTGGGACCCCATTGGCGCTTAATGTAGAGCCTGAATCGTTAGAAATAAACAACTTACCATTACCGGTTTATTCCTTCCTGTTTCACCTCTCATATGAGAACCAGGCCCACCGAAGCAGATTCAGACAGATAGGCACGCATGGAGGGAGAAGGTGGTTGGGAGGGAAGAGATCCGGATAAGGACGAGATAAATATTGGAACGGGAGACGAGGGATGTGTTCATAGATGGTGGGCGGTGATGTTGGGAGTGGAGGATATCAAAATGGAGAGAGGGAGTGGCATGAAAGCGGAAGCAAAGGGAGAGGTACAGGAAGAGAGTAGAAGATAGAAAGAGATATTACATGTCTGAGAGAGACCTGGAGGATAAGGAGGAGGTGGATAAGGAAGGGAATACTGGGAGGAAGAGGAGGAGGAGAAGGAGGAGAGAGCAAGTACAGAGGGAAAGATAAGATGAGAAGAAAGCAAGAAGGGAGGCTTGATCACAGAACGGAGTCTTGTGTCATCGTGTTTGCTGTTGGATGCATCAGTGCTGCTCGTACCGCTTTGACAAATTTTATAAGTACACACAAGTATTTGCTAAAAACACACAAAAGCATTTTTTCTTAATCAACAAATCTAAACAGTTTTTCGAAAAAACTCAAGAAACTGATGTCAGTCGTCTCAGGGTGACTGGGAAGAGTAGTCTAACTCTCGGAAATTTGTGGGTTTGATTCCTGTTTGCTCACCTGCCACAGTTCGCAGTTTATTTAGTGCATGTCATTGTACAACTGTGTGGCTGTTTGTGAGTGCAACTGGCTGAATATAAAGTGTAAAGAGCTTTGAGTTGAAAACTTGCTTCCAAAAGTTTGTAAATTTACTATTTGAGAATTGTACGATATGGCTGAAAGACGTATCACCGTACAAGTGTTTCATATCAGATGATATCAATAATCATTGATTAGTCTCTTCTTTTAAATATCTGAAGTACTACCAAACTGGTGGCATGACCTTTCATGTTTTATCCAGTTTTCACTCCACACCATTGTCTTTTTTTAGTATATATATATTTTTAAGCAGTTATGAGGTACAGTGGAAAAAAATTAAGCCGCTACTGTGCAAGTTACTCAACAGTTGTTGGTAGGTACCTGGAGAGTGAGTTAGTTGATGCCACCCACCTTGCTGAGTGTGCTAAAATCGTATTTATACAAATTTTGTAGAGTTTTTTTTGTTTTTTGATAAACAAACGTCTTAATGAAAATCAAGAAATTATCAAAGAAAGTACCTGTGTTTTCAGAATCATAATTAAGGCTTCTCTTTGATAAATAAACCCTATTATTAGGGTTTTACTGGTTAGTAGTTTATATGTATCAGTTGCCTAAAGATTTAGCAATTAGAGCCACTAACTTATGAATCTCTGTCTCAATCAATTTAGCAGCCACTATTAAACCTATGGCTACTGTAACTCTTTTTTTCAAGCAAAAAAGCTGCTTCAATAGAAAATCAATTAGAATGTGAATATTTCGCAGTTGATGCTATAGATTTGAAAGTGTCAATATTTAGACATATTTGGATGTTGGTTTGTACATTCATAACACATCTCTGCTAAAACAGTGTTTGTTCCAACATTTACACATCTGCACAAAACCATCATTTCTGCAGGAAAGTCAATAGGCGCTGCTGTCACACTACTACTGTAGACACACACACACACACCCCCACACGCCCACACGTCCAGAGGCTTTGATCACACACTTGGCAAAATAAACTTGTTCTGGCAGTGAGGTTGCCTCCCCATCGTCTCTCTATAAAGGAGTGTGTTGCACTCGGGCCTCACACACTGCGCTAAACATAGAGGGAGAGACAAGAGAGAGAAGATGAAACAAAAGCTAAGCCTCAGATGTCATGTCCGCTCATCACTTTGTTTGTTTGCTTGTGCGTTTGTTTGCATTCCTCTCAGCGGTAGACAGCAGCGAGTCGGAGCATACTGCGTGGAAGGAACAACTGCAAACAGGAACAGAGCATTAGTATTTATGTTTAGTTTTTTTCTTTCTTTGGCGTGCAAATTCAGAGTTTTAGTGTGTCTTTTCCTGATGCGATGGTGTGCATCGGCAGCATGTGGCGAAAGAGAGACGGAGTGACAAAAAGAAAACTATTTCATTTCTAAATGCTGGCATTTGAATAGGAATAGTTTCTCCACATGGAATTAACAGCTTCATTAAGGTAAACACGTCTGGACACTTTGGGACAGAGATTATTCCAAATTCAAAAGCATACCTGGAGTGTTGTTTGATTCTTTCATGCATGTTTGAGAAATCTTTTTAATCCTTTTAATTAATGGCAACCATGCAGCTGTGCAAAACAACCTGGGTGTACTTAGCTCTGCCTTCGAGGACGAAGCTCCTCCTCAGAGCTGCAGTGTCTGAGCCTCTGCCTCATAGAGCAGAGGCCGTGAATCCCCCACTCAGCTCCTTCAGACTAGCCAGTAGCAATTAGCAAACACTTTGTGAAACTACGCATCTGCTGAGCTCATTATAGGAGCCACTTCTCACTCAAAGGCTGGTAAAAAACTTGTTGTGCCATGTTGTGTTGACTTCCTGAAGGTGGCTTTTCAAAAAGAGCAGGAGATACTTAAAGAAACAGAGGCTCAATTTCAAGGGACTAATTACAAAGTAAAATTTCTTTTGAGTCATATTTTATATAGGCTACACTGTAAAAACACCAAACTTTACTAAGTATGTTTAGTCTTGTTTCTATTGCAGATATCTTATTACACTTAAAATAACACAAGACTAACTCACTAACAAGATATAGAAGCTTGTTCTAAGTAGATAATTCTTTAATATTGATGAAAAAGTGCTAGTTGCATTGGCAGATTAATTTACTCAAAACAAGACAATTTCCCCATGTTTCAAATGAAAACAATCTGCCAGTGGAACTAGTACTTTTTCAACAATATTAAGGAGTTATTTACTTAAAACAAGTATCTATATCTTGCTGAGAAGTTATCTTTAAGTTAGTTTGATCTTAATTCAAGTGTACTAAGATACTTATTACATTTGAAGGTGACATAGTTACTTGATTGTGCTATAAAATGGAACTATATGTTTGGAAAATACTTGAAACTGTTTCTTTAAGAGCAGCAATGTTACCAAAAAGATATGAGATTAAGATACCACAACAAGAATATAAATGTAAAGTTCAAAGCTGTTACTTTGACGCAGGATTCACGGCAACATAAATGGGATTTCAGGACAATGCCATAATTTAAACCAATCGATGTTACAGTGACAGTCAGAGACTGAGGGCTGCAGAGATATATTACACCTCTAAGAGAAAAAAACCTCAAAGGATTAAAAAATATATCCTTTACTCCACCAAGATTGTAAACACAAAATAAAGAACATGAGGGCAAAATCATATCAAGAAAAAAATAAAACATAAATGGCTGCATTTATTCTTTGAAAAAAAAGCATCTTATGTCAGTATTGATATTCTTCATTTATCACTATCTGTTTCTTTATTTTACGAAAATACATCGCTGACGTGATTCTGTCAGGATGAATCCTGCGAGAAACATTCAGAAATTGTGGTTCAACTCCAAACATGAACCTCAGGGCTGATAAGGTTGGAAAACCAAACATGTTTTAACTTTGCTTTCGTCAGTTAATGTTGTCAAAAGCCATAATACTGATTGGTCTCTAATGCTTCTTTTCCTGCAGCAATAAATAATACTGTAATAAAGGCAGATATGCAGGAAGCAGGCTCTTAAAGCTAATCTGTCACAGTGACAGGTATAAAAGATGAGCGGTAAGGTGGTGCATGGTGGTAGATATATGGTGCCTTGCAAAATTTTTCATACAGCAAAACCACTTTACCGTCACAAACTTCAGTGCATTTTGTTGAGCTTTTAATGTGAGGGAAATCTAGAAAAATATAAAAAAAAATTTGTGGGGGAATATTGATTAAATATAAAAGTGACAAAAAAAACCATTTGTCAGTCATATGTGATTTGTATCAATAAAACACACACAATAAATGCATTGAATTATATTTGTAGACTTTTTGATAAAACTTCTATCGAACAAAATGAGGAGAAAAATAGTAAAACTAACAATCCTGATAATATAGGTAGTTTCAGGCGGGTATTAAATATCATTAATCGGAAATTATCGTAACATTAATAAATCAAAACGGTATCATGATTGGAAAATTATCATGATAAATGATACGATAAACTGCCACCCCTACAAATTCGTGCATAACTATTAAATGCATAGTAATTTTTTTTCAGTTTTCAAAATTGAAAATTTTGCATCCTTTCTCTCAATCTCCCAGTTACTATTTTGTCGTGTAAAATCCCAGCAGAACGCAAAGAACTCTTACTATGACGTGACAAAATGTGAAAAAAACAATTGTAAAGCTCTGTGTAAGCTTCTTTACTAAAGTATAATTTTTTTCCTTTGTCTCATTCTTCCTCAGCGCACACACACACGTACATATATGAACCCTTTGTTTCTTTATGCAGTTTTCATAGTTCTGAACTCCAGGTAATGAGGAAGACTCGAGTGCGGCGTCGGCTATGGGCCTCATGCTAACGGCGTGTGCATGTGTGCTGGACGGCTTTTAAATATTAAACTCAAGGTCACAGGGAGGGAGCGTTTTGATATTCACGGAGGGTACTGCACCTTGTGCCGGGTGCTGAAGCCCTACCCATGCTGCTCTCTTTCTCTGGCTCTCTGGGTCATTATGTCTGCCTCTGTTTTCCCCCCGTTTCTTTGCTCTGATGTGCCGCCACAGTATTGAGCACGAACGCGGGCGCTCACGGTACGTCTGCAGTCACTTAAAAGTGCCGCGCGTTCCATGAGCAAGTGTCACCGCATTTACTGGTTGCACTTTCCACGTGTGTCGAGATTGTTATTCTGGGATGCCTGCTAGCAGCTTTAAAATATTTCTGATTTTCTGCCAAGTGAAAATAAAGACGAGTCAGTTACGTTCACATTCGCCTCCTTGAGATGAAGAAGAAACATACTGAAGTAGGACTGACCCTAGGGAGAGCATGGTTATATGTATATCCTACACACACACACACGTGCACACACACATAGAGTGTTTATTTTATTCCTGAGGTTGGCTATGAATATTCCATCTGTGGTGTTCAGCTTTCAGTATCATGGGAAAAGAGGAACAGATTGATACAAGATCATCTTCATCAAAAGTAAAATTGCCACTAACCTTTGAGCAGGTGACAACACCTAGTGTAGGATGCCATATGGTAATATGAATTTATGATATAATGGGTAAAAAACATAATTCACCAGTTGAAACAAGAAGTGTGCTAAAAAATACAACCATAAACCATAAGTTGATAGAATAGTGTTATTTTTGTTCTTACCAAAACAATCTGCCATATTCATTCCTTGCAACGAGATTCGTCCCCTTTGAACTTTATCACGTTTTCTTACAGCACAGTCAAATTTAAATGTATTTTGTTGGAATTTTATACAGGCAAACACAAAGCTGTGCATAATTATGAAACAGATTTTTTTTTAATTTATTCATACATCTTGTTGAACCAACAGTGGAAAAAAATTGTGAAAATAATCCTGACAATATGGACAGTTTTACATTGATGAATCAAAATGATATCGTGATAGAAAATTTGTCACGATAAACAAACAATATGATCAATGCTCATCCTTGTGTCTCCCTATCCTTCTACTTCACAATTTGTGCTGGTCTATAAATATTTGATAAAATACGCAGAGGCTGCCGGCTGTACTTTGACGGATGGAATCTGGACAAGTTCGAGGAATATCAATACATTTGCAAGGCATTGTATTTGACACAATCAGACGTAGAGAATAACAAACTCAAAAGCCAACAAAAAAAGGAGAAAGGAAACATTTTCCTTTTTATATTTCACCACAGATATGTCAGCAGCTTTCTGGAAAGTGATGTATCCAGATGACGAACCCAGTATTTTTTATGCAAAGTGTTCAAGTCTGTAATGTACATAATGGTTGGCAGAGAGCAAACCTTACAGCTCATTATTTTCATGTAGACATTTTTTTTTTCTCTCCTCCTCACAGCCTTTTCAAAAAGCATCACTGGCATCACAGAGAGATATATGTTCTGCCCATTCCTAACAAGCTTTGCACAGCATGGGTGGTCTTAATTCTAATAAATACAGCCATCAAAACTGGCCTTATTTTCCGACACTAAACATACCAAGCCTTAACCGCTAATGATATCTTTACTGGGTGATGTGTGTTCGTGCATTAGGCTTTGTGCTGCACAGAGGAGAAACGTATCTGACAAGCATCTGACACTGATTATTGTACTGCAGTGTTTGGAGGATTTTTATGATGACATATATACTCTCTCTCTCTCTAACGCTATCGCCACACGGCGCTCAACAAATGTATGCTTTTGAGATTAGATTGCTTGCATGTGGACGCTCTTGTCTATCAAGTCATCTGCGTCACAGCAGTCCTACGCTTTAGTTAAGTCGAGAGCTCGTTCAACTCCTCGCTATTTGAGCCATTTATCAATTTGGCCGCTTCATCCTGTTTGCGGGGCATAACACAACGCAACGCAACAGCACGGGAGCACGCTAACTCCCGAGACGGCCCTAATCATAAATTCCGATATTTTCCTCCCCGCGTTTTGGTGAAGCAAGAAGTGGGGAACCTGCAGTAAACAGAACAAAGAGAACCACAAGTGAGCAGCTTGCAGAGAGGGAATTGGATTAGTGCACCAGCTCTGCATTCCTTCATCCTGGAGCTGCTGTACAGTCGTGTTGTGTCATGTAAAGGTTGATAAGGTTCAGTGTGAACATGGCAGGCTGTGGACTTAATGAGCTGCACACCCATTTCTTCTCGTTGGAAACTGCTGATACATTCAGGACACGATGCTCTCCGCAAACTGTGTACTACTTTATGCATGGTAATTTGGTTAGAGGCTTGGTGGTAATATCATACTCCAAGGAACACGCGCTCTGTCACTTTTTTTCTGGGCCACTGAGAGTAGGGAGAAGCAGAAGTCGTTCTTCTGCTTTATTTCTTCAATGACACTTGGGAGTATTTTTTTCTGTACAGCATCAGTTTAGATAAGTGCAATTATTGGTGGCTAGAACTGTTCACTCTGTTGAACATCCAGCCGCGAAGGACTGAAACTGACTTAGGGCTGGTATTGTAACTATCGATTCAACAAAGCACTGCATTATAAGCCACTCTGCAAAAGAGTGGTCAGAATTAGGCAGGCGTAGAAAATGGATGGATTCTTATTAAATGGATATTGGTGAATCATAGGTGCCTCTGGGAGAAATTATCTAACTTTCTCTACCAACAGTGGTAGGTGAGGCCTGAGTAAAGAAGATTATTTTTTGCTACCAGCTGCAGCCAAAGTAGTTTTTTTTATTTTTTTGGTTGAGCACGACTCATTTAAGAATTTTGTTACTTCACAAGAGAGTCTTGTAAAGCAGCTGAGTTGAGCAAACAGGAGCTCTGTCTGTGAAATAAAAAAAGACTTGAGCTTGAATCCCTACACAGCTTAATCACACAACAGCACTGTATTATCTGAAAACTCCTGGGGAAGCAATTGATAAGGAAAATACAACTTCCTCATCCTGTGCAATGGTTAAAAATAAAAATAAAAACATGCAAGTTTGTTCTCTAAGCTGCTAGGGGAGCAGGACTGACAGCCTGGGGGGAAGTGAGTAGCAAACAGAAAACAGTATTAAAAGATATAAGGAACATGCAGAAATCAGAGAATTAATCAGAACCAAATCCAACGCAACAACAAATATCGATCCAGAAGGTCATGAAGAAGTTACGGAACAGGAACAAAAGGGGAACAGAATATGGAGATCGTCATTAAAACCGAAAATTGAAAACACATAGGCTCTATGATACAACAGAGTTGCACTGAAGGCAACAGCAACAGTTTCTAAATACATGAGATATTTAAAGAACATAACAGAAGTACAAGAACATCAAAACTAAAGCATAACTAAATACGGAAAGCTTTGTGACAAAACCACAAATGGTCCAGACATTGCTAAATACATTTTTATTAAGGAGATAATTTTTTTGCTGCTGTTTTGTTTTTAACATATAAAGCCCAGCACTGTTTAAGTTAAAATATTTTTCAAGACTTTTAAATTTGAGAGTAAATTTCTTCCTTTGCTCAACTGCTGCTGAACTTGGTTTGTACTACACCACTGCAACACACTCGTTTTGCTGTCTCGCCTCACTTTTACAGGTCAGACTACCTTCTGAGGTAAATAATTGGAAGGTCAGACCCCCCTATACCTCCCATGGTATAGGGGGGTCTGATCAGCCGATCAGAAGACGTAAAGAAAACAAGGAGATTATGAAAGAAACAATCTGAAAGCATCTTAAGTTGATCTAAACTGAGCTACGTTTCAACATGTCTCCACTGTGCTAACTGCACTTTGGAGAAAGAGTGTTTGTATAAAGATGTCCATCATAATGGTATATCTACAGGCTTTAAATTATAAGGTCTTAAATTTAGACATCTACTCATTTTGTCTTGGCTTTGTGAAGACAGATGTGACGAGGTGTATAGGACTGTTAGTTTGTATAGTATTTTACCTCAAAATGAGATTAGTATTTGTGAGGGGTTGGAACCACCATCGCTCCTGCAAATAGCTGAAATCTGTGAACACTTGAGACTCCCTCTAAAAACGCTGATAAATGCCTATTTTATGAGTTCAAGCATACAATATTTATAATATAGTAACATCTTTACTTTTCTATGAATTGATTCACACAGTGGAAATGCCTTGTCAATACAGCAGAGATTAACAGCCAATTAGCGCCAAGGAGAATAAATGGCTCTCCTGGATTGGCTGCTTTGTGAACACCAGCCAGTAGCATGTCAAGTGACGCTGCATTTTCTTCTGAACATTTTAAATTTGCTCTACAGAAAAATCCTGAAATAGACAAATCTGCGAATACTGACCCACGAATAGCTGGGCTCCACTGCACAACCATCCCAGCAATATCAGCTTATGCTGAACTGACAGTGACAGGGAAAGGAGTTTTAGAAAATATTACAATATCAATTTCTTGTGGTAACCAAGTCAGTATGGCTGTTTTCTAATAAAATCCTGTACATTTACATGTATGGTCAGTAGAAAAATGTTGATGTTTTATTGCAAGGATCATATTTATCACATTTATCATATTAAGATGAACTTAACTTCTTTAAGTTCATCTTTCACACTTGGTAAATGGGAGCATTGGGCCAAAAAAAAAAAGAAACGAGCAGTGATCGAACATGACAAGGCGTAGGTATAAAGCACCGGTAGCATTCAGTGTAATGTCATGATCTAGATTCCAGCCTCAGTACCGCTTTTCTCAAGAAAAGCCCATGTGTGTTGGCTTAAAGCCCAACACACATGGGGCTGGGGGGAAGGGGGCTCTGGCATGTCGGCATCGTGT
Source organism: Brachyrhaphis roseni (assembly GCA_903066815.1). NCBI lineage: Eukaryota > Metazoa > Chordata > Actinopteri > Cyprinodontiformes > Poeciliidae > Brachyrhaphis > Brachyrhaphis roseni. Next base: position 17,219 of record CAEFZY010037018.1, read on the forward strand.
TCTACATTGTCCTTTTCTTTTCCCTCTTCTCCTCAAATATTTGATCTGTCCTCACTGCCTTGTCTGCAAATGTAGCTGTCTGTCAATGTATTTTAACAGACTAACTCTCAGCTTTCCCCCATCAGTGTCAGAGTAACACCCCGGCTCTGATCCGGGCTGCACTCAGGTGTGTAACTGACTGCTCTGTTTCCCCATAATTACATTGTGAGCTTGACGCAGTCTCCGACACCTGAGCATGTGCTGTATACTCACGCCCGCGCGTGGGGGTGCATGTGTGTGTGTGTGGGGGTGCACACGCGCGTGTCTTTTCACCCCAGGCGGAAACATGTCATTTCCCATGCTCCTGTCCTTCTGGCAGACAGATACAATATTAAGAGCCACAAATCTGAGTGAGTTGAGAGGAGACGTGGCGGTCGGGGGAGTGGGCAGAGAGAGGCGGGGGAGATGGGGAGGAGGTTGAGGAAGTGTGAGGAGATGACAGTAATGATAGCATATAGACAATAGTCAGGGAAGGAGACGGCGATTGAGTGCATTCGTACAAGTCATGTCAAAAGACAGGATGTGCAGACAAAAAAAAAAGATATCAGATATCTAGGTCTGAGGAGAGAGGAGATGAATGCAGTATTGTCATAAAGCCTTATCTCATTCAGAGCATGAATTATCCTATTTGCTGTTTTTTTTTCTTTTTTTTTTTTTAACTTCATGCTCAATTATCATTCACACCAAAAAAAACCCAACAAAAAACCTGTTATGGTTTTCACTTTTATCCCTTTTACATAATCTTCCATGGAATTTGGCATTGTTTTTTTTTTCTGCTTCCCACTGAATGTCAGGTTGAAACAAGTAAATCAGTATGCGCTGCACTGCTTTTCCTAAATCGCTCTCATCTATATATATATATATTTTTTTGATGCAGGAGCAAAAAGGATCAGACTGTTAGGAGTTTAAAGGCAACGAGAATCGACCTGTCTTTTTGAGTTAATATCATTAATTGCTCCTACTGGATATTTTGTTCCCCTGATGATAAACTAATATATTTTCTGTATGCATATTAATTGGATGATTGTCAACATGAAACTCTGGTCAGTGTCAAGAAAATTGAGTTGCAAAAAAGCAGACATGAGGTGAAATGCACAAACTATATTGGTCACTGAAGCAAATGGGAACAGTGCACTGTAAGCAAAGAAAGAAGCAAAATTCAGTTAATATATTCTCTCTTCAGATTATCCCTTTAGTATTTGCAGAGGAACAAATGTTAACTGTTCAGGTGCAAATCTGAGAACAAAAACAGTGATGATCTGAAATGCACTACAGTATATGAAAAAATAAGGCAACATTTCTGAAAACTCATATTGAATCTGTTGGATCTTAATTATAGGGGCATTATTATGTTGTTTTCCAAGCACATACTGTCATTTTATAGCATAATAAAGTAACTATGTTAACTTCAGTTTTTCTAAAAATGCTGTCTATATATGAAATATGACTTTAAAGGAATTTCACTTTGCCATTTAATGCCTTGAAATTGGGCCTCTGACTCTTTAAAAACTCCTGCTCTTTCTGAAACTCCGCCTTCAGGAAGTCATCACAACATGGCTCCTCTATTAACACTTTAACAACATTTTTACCACCATCGCACTGAAAGGTAGCTCGTATAATGAGCTCAGCAGATGTGCAGTTCCACCAAGTATTTGGTCATTGCTGCTGCTGCTAGTCTGTAGGAGCTGAGTGGGAAACTAAGTAACCGCAAGATGACCAGATTTTTTGACTGCAAAATAAGCCAAGAGACCATTTAGTTCCTCCACCACTACGCTCAATAGATAGTACGAGGTGTTTGTGTTAACATGCTGTGTTTGGCTTTTACCAAATTTATCTACTTTGGTCTTAAAGTAGATAAATTAGAAAACACTTTTCAGTTCCCATCCACTGGTTTGGAGCAAATCAACCAGGCTGCGCAAAGTGAAATTTCATCAGATATTAATGCTACGTATGACTGTAGTAAATCTCAGAGAAATGGAGAGACTTCTCCCCTACGTGTTGGAGGTTTGAACTTTGAATTTTTTCCAAGTTTTGTGCCTGTGGTAAGGCACAGACCCAGCAGTGGATTGGGAAGTTCACTATGTCGCAGCTTATTCGGCAAATGCATTTCTATCTCCCTTCGAGCGCATTAGCTGCTTTGTTGGAAAAGCCAAAAACCGCCTCAAGCGAGGATAAAAACTTGTTTTGCAACATTGAGAAAGTTATTTCAAATTATTTTTGTTCCAACCTTTTCTGATGTGATACTTCAAAATGAGCATTAAACAGAGTCTTTCCTTCTGGTCACTGAGTTCACACACCTGGAAGAAAATCCTTGCTCATGATCATTTAATTAAACATATTTTATTGGCTCCCGACTTTTATTTCCTTTGATAGTACGTCTGTATCCATGTCGACACACATCATTGTGATACTCCAAAGGGTTTCCAAAAATTTGCAAACTTCTGCTCATCATATTAATTCTTTTTATTGCAAAGACTGGAAGGAAATGCAGACAGAGAAACAGAAATGATGGAGCACTCGCCTAGCAAAAAAAAAAAAAAAACATCAAAAAATTTCACTACTAGCCTCTCGGTAAACTTCCAGGTTTAAACACAATCGGCCCACTCTCTCCAGCCCCACCGGCTCCTGCGGAAGCCCCACATGAAACTGGCGTACACTCACTGTGCCCATAGGCCTGATTTGTAATTCTGCCAAACAAAACCTCCTTTTTGTTTACAGGTACACACAAAATTGGCATGACTTTTCGAGAGCAAGCCGATCGACCTCGGCTACTTTTGCGCCGTCAGAATCTTAGCGCCCTCCAATCTCCACGGAGATTCACACCGCGTACCCTCTGACCGGCCTCCTGCCGAGCCCCCGAGCCTCGCAGCACAGCCGGATCTCTGTTCCATAGGTCACATCGGATGGCTGGCACGCTTGAGCCCTGTTGACAGCTTGTTGTTTACAGTATGTGCTGTCAGCATGGGGCGGCCTCTGCCAATCGGGGGGCCTGGTGGGAGGTGGATGCACCAGCTGTGTGTGTGTGTGTGTTTTTCGTGCAGGTTTTTGGGAAGGAGGCTGGTGCAGGTACGAGGCAGAGGCGGTGGCAGGAGGGAGTTGATGTCAGCAGGGGGGTGGGGGGGATCGGGGGCTTGGCGTAGGTTTCCTAGCGGGGAGCCCATGGCGTGAGGCCCAGCAGTCTTTGATGCTTTCTGGCTCTGAGAGAGAGAAGCAGCTTGGGGAGAAAGAGAGGGTCGGGGGGAGGGAGAAGGTGGAAAGGAAGGATAGAGAGGAAGGTTGAAAGAGAAAAAAAGGTTACCTGTGGATCAGCCTGTGTCTGGTGCAGAAGGGCCGCGTGTGGAGGGCGAGGTGGGGGTGGAGAGGGGAGCTTTGATGTGAGTCCAGGTTGGAGGAGAGCGGCGTTGCTGAGGGAGGCAGAGGAAGAGGATGGTGAAGGTGTGATGAGATGAGAATGGCCGGAGCTCACCCTCACCCACACTTCCACCTTTCTCTCCCGAGCAAAAACTCTGGAGTATCTGCTGAGAATGCTGAAGACGTGGTTTGGATAATCTCGGGGAAACGCATTAACCGTGCACACTGTATATTGATCGTACGGTTCCCAGACAGTGGGTGAAGTTTAAGACGTCCGTCTCTCACCGGCATTCGAAGAGAATGCTAAAGTCTTTCATCTCTCTCCCATGTGTTTGCTGCAAGAACATGGGAGGAAAGGGAGAGAGGGGGGTGAAGTTTTCCTCCCTCTGAGAGTGTATAAACCTGTGTAGAGAGAGAGAGTGTGTGTGTAGCCGGTGTGTTTATGAGAGCATACATGAACGCTTTGTTCAGAGGGAACCCTCTGTGAATATTCCAAACCAACAAAGGCAAGATCCTGCTGGGGCTGCTGTGTATCAATAGATCAGAGGTGTGTGTTTGTGAGTGTGAGTGCGGGTGCATGAACATCACTGATTCTCACACAATTATCAGGACACCAAACAGGCGCAACACCCGCTGGGTCTAGCACTCTCCGCAATGCGCCCGGGCTCCCACAATGCATCAGTATTTCAAAGCCGCGCGTCCCCGGAGACTTCGCTCTAACAGTGAGGTCTCTTCTTCCAGGAAGTGACACGCCCTCCTGCTGAGATGCACTCCCACAATGCACCGAGGTGGCTCCCGTAGCGATGGTGTGTTTGCTCATGTTGCGGCCGTGCGTCTGTCTACCGGCAAGCTAACAGCGCCGGCGTCTTTCTGTCTCATTTGCTCTGTGCCGGCCTCCTCCGCTTCGACTGTGCTTATGTTTTCGATCCCAGTTTGGGGTCAGCAGACTGAACTCGAATGCTGACAACCAGAACAAGAACAAGAACACATCCGGCAGCCCTGTGTACTCTGGAACACCGGGAAATGCTTTCCTGTGACGAAGGGTAACCCAAGGCGAGGCTGACACATCATTCGATTTCCTTTCCACTGAAGTCTCTGAACCCGTGGCCAGTTTACAGTGGATGTACAGTGTGCTCAGACTTGGTCGACAGCTTGCCACAGATCGTTGGTGCGCCGCTCTAAAGGAGCAGGAATTCTTAGGAATCTGTCTTCGGAGGGGAGGAGTGACTGAAACCTCATCTTGACCTAAATTCCTCTCCTCTGTAACATCTTTGCTCAGCTTGTTTCTTCTGCAGCACACAAACTGTGTCAGTAAATAAATTATCCGTAAACTGAGATATTTCTACGTAGTTTGTCAGAAATGTTACATATTTAATTACTTCTAGTACCATAACAGTGAAACTGATTTAAATGTATATCTCAAGAAAAGGCAACCAATGCAACAATTATCACAGCAGAGCCGTATTTTTCACAAGTTGTAGAAAGAGAAAGTCTACCTCATCCATTAGAGAGATTTTGGTTTTAGTTTTTCTCTTTTAGTTTTAGGTGTTCTCAACCATAAATTGGATCAAAATTACTTTGCTTTGTTAATGGTAAATAATGTCAACTTGGCTTTTGTACAAATATTCCGAATAGCTTGGAAAATGTTAAATCCTCCATGGCTCTACCTACAAAGGTTAGCTGCAAAACAAATCATTTTTGAATATATGAGCCAAATGAATTAGAGAAAACAGGGCCTAGCGACATTATTCATCACCCAGAAAGTTTTCCATTGCCACTTTAACACCTTAGTAGGAACTTTATTACCTTCTTTCCACTAAGCAGTGCAGCACGGGTTGGGGTTATTTAGTACTTTATTTTGTCTGTTTCTATTGTAAAATCAGCCCATACATCTGACCTGTACTGATGTATTTACCCTTCAGTTGTAAGTCCATAAGGTAATGATACGGTGCGGTTAGGGCAAGGAAACTGGCATCACACAACACAGTCAATTGATTGGGTGATTGAAAAACATCACATCTTGCGACAAGCACGAGTGTGTCACGCTGGTGGTCACGTTAGAGTGACGCCATGTTAGGTGTTTGGGTTTAACCCGGTGAGATTACAACTGGCAATGGAGAAGCACTCTTTAATCATAGAAAAGTGTGCCAAACTGCGGGGTACCGCTTAGTAGAAAGACAAACAGGTGAAAGACAAATTCTACTTTATTTTTATTTTTCTTTTTTAACAAATACCAGTTTGAAAGGTGTGGCATAATAAAACAATTCTGAAATTCAGAGGAATTAAATCCTTAAGCATCACCTAACTAGTGAGTAAAAGCTAAAATCCTAATTTTTGGACATCTCTTGAGAAGTGAAAGAGTATGGAGAGTAGCATAAACCTACCAAGACATGAGTGTCTACCTAAACCAACAGCACAAGAGTGTTATTCAAAGAAGTAGCTGAGAGTCCTGTGGCAATAATAGAGGTGCTCAAGGGGGAGCATGACAAGTTAGTCATCGAATCTACAATCTATTTTCTTTTTTACTTTCTTTTTAAAAAATTTTTTATGGAAGCCTGGGGAGAATCTGTGAAAGTATGTACTAAGACCAAAAATTAACTTTTTGACCTACAGGTCAAAACGCTATGTGATAAAGTAACACTGCGCGTCATCCTGAACATGGTGGTGACATCAACATGATGTTTGGGATTCTTTTGTTCATCAGGGACATGGAGGCTTGTCAGAGTCGATGAGAAGATTCAGGACAGTAGTGGGAGAACACCTAGAAGCTGCAAAATGCTTGAGACTGTTTTTTTTAATTTTGTTTTTAATTTCCTTTATTTAACCAGGTAAACCCTATTGAGATCTGGATCTCATTTTCAAGAGGGACCTGGGTTATTGTGTTTGTGGTTTTATGTGAAAAGGTTTGCGGTCTACATTCTGTTGTAAGGCACTGAATATATCTCACAGCTACTGTCATTGTCGTTTGTTAAAGTTATGGGGATTTTTATTTTTAAACGTAACTCTGGACAATGTTTTGTATTGGGGCAGTTTATGAGATCTCAAATATAAATAATGGCTTTTTTCCTTTATGTGAAATTTAAAACAAACACAATTCTCTTGCGTTGATCTAAATTATATTGTGTCAGTAGTGCAATTAAGCTCAGACAATTTTAAAAGGTGCTGCTAATTTACAGTAAATTTGATTTTGGTTCATCTACTCTTTGATTTTGTTGCTATTGATCTACTTCGAACTTCAACCATGTTGCAATGCCAAGCACACTCCTGCAGAACGTTGTGTGAGACGTGTGGAAAAAGTGTGATCATACACAAATGAGTGATGTTGTTCCCCGATAAATTTACAGTTCAGACTTGTGCGATGGGCTCATACTTCATGTTCCAGTTCAGAAATGTTCCAGTGAAGCTGGGTTAAAGTCGTGTGTTTATAATTAACGTTGTCATGTTGCTGAAAAAACTGAGTATACTATTAATAATGAGATTTTACTGCGCATTACTCACGTTGATATGCTACTGCTTTGCAATTGCAGTTGCATTTTGAAAATATGCACACATACCAATACAAAATCAGAAAATAATCAAACATGTCCATTGCTGTATCTGCTAGTTAAAATAAAAAATAATGGCCAGGAACAAAAAAAATAAGTACTTTTTTCAAGCTTTACACTGATAAACTCTATTTGTTTACCATCATTTTTGTCTACCCTACATGCGTTAATCAAAAATGTAATTATATAAATATAAACATTAACAGGGATTGGGCTATTTCTTTATTATTAATATTAACCCCGATATAAGCTGTAAATAGTAGTAAACTATTGAATGTAGTAGTTCTGCTTTTGCGGTGGCTATCTGACCACATAGCCATGCAGAAGAACTGTTGCAGACCAGACGCATTAACACCACCAGACTCGTGATTTATAAAGACTAATTGATTTTCTCTTCGCGGACCTGCCAAGTAAATGAGAACGTTGCGTCCGGCGGTCGAGGTGTTTGCTTTTCCGGCGCGTTTTAAGATGTTTTCAGCGATCGCGCTTTGGCAAAGCTTTCTGCCCTGGAGTGGCTCGTATATAATGGACTGCCATGAAATCATAATTGCGTGTTTATGAACAAACCAGCTGGTTGAGGCAGAGGGTAATTATTTTTCTCTGCGTTCTCCTTTCCGCTCACCGCACACTTGCGTCTGATAACTGCTCTGGTGGTAAATAAACAGTGGGTAAAATGGAGGAGTAGAACCAAAAGGGAAAATTAGGCCTCTGTAGTTCTGCCTGTCTGTTGTTAAGGTGTTTATAAATCACCGTTTTCCCTGCAGTTTCCCCCCACCCGCTCTTTGTTGTATGAGAAACACTTAGATAATTTAGACCGAATGGATTTTGAAGTAGAGGGGAGAGGCATAGAGCCATGACGAAGATGATACCGGAAAGTAGGCAAAACTCCTCAACATGGCTCTACTGTCGGGTGTTGTGCTGCAAACTACTTAATGGTGTGGTAATTCAAAACCTGTTGCATTGCAAAACTAAAGATTAAATTGCAATTTCAGGAATTAAAGGTCTGCACACACATACGTGTATATATACACATGGGAAGTTTGCTTTGTTGGTGCTACGGCAGTTGGCTGTCGAGGCTCCGGGAACAAAACTAAGTAACTCCAGTCGAGCTGCTCTGGCGTGAGTCTGGAAGCGGAGTGTGATCATCAGGGCCAGTGAGAGCTGACCTGCTCGGGCTGGAACACAGCACAGTTATCCTGTCTCATTAACGAAGCCACTGCTCTCACATTTAGCCTCGTTAGCAGCTCTGAATGAACATCCGGCGGCCCGTTGAGGATTCAAGGGTTAATTGTGGCTTGTGTCAGAACTTAGACCAGGCCAGCTCAATAATGTGCTGCAGTTATTGGCTTTCTGGCTATTCGGATGTGTGTATGCGTGTGTGTGTATGTACGGTGGGGATCAGGAGCTTGTCTTTGCACGTGTGCGCTGCCTGTCTAGAGGTATTGGTTTTGGTGTCGACCCAGGGTCAGTTCTCTTTCTCTGTGACTTCTGTACTAACAGAGAACTGACTCTTGGGGATGAGTTCTGGATCCCTCTATTTAAATAAGACACACAGCTTCTTGATAGCCGAACTTCTGCAGACCTCAACACGGAACATGTGAACACACATCCTTGGCCCGTTCATATTTCCACTCTATTTTCTGCCTCTGGTGTTTTTTTGCTTTCGTTTAACATAACATTTCACTGTTACGCTGACGATATCTGGGTGTGTGTTTCTACTCTGCTTTCTTTTGAGACTCATCTAAAAGAGGTAACTAAGACTGCCTTGTACCATCTTAGGAACATCACCAGAAGTGTTATCATCTGAAAATGCAGAGGTTCTTATTCGTGTATTTGTGTCTTCACATATGGACACAAATGCGAGTACACACATTGCTGGAAAATAGATCTTTAAAAATAGTTTTAAAGATCTGCAGATGGTTCCATTAGAACCATTACCGGGCATAAACTCAGTGATGCAAACACACATTCGTGTATGTGTGTTTCTTCAGTGGAAATAAGTGTTATTTGCCTATAGTCAGATGGAGTGAAATTCACTGTATATTTTAAACAGTGTCGTATATAATTAAATTAGCATGTTTTCTGTGTTTCTGATAATCCCTTAAGGCATATGTTGTCGCTATAAAACATACTATCAGGTCTAAGTGTAAGGTGTGGAGCAGATGGTGGTGTAGTGACATCTGATACATGTTTTGTTTTTTTTATTTTCTTGATATTCAAGAAATGTAAAGTCAGCACAAACACAAACACACACGCACACAAAAACTTGGCTGAACATGAGCCAGGTTCTGGTTTTTGCTATCTTATGTCTGAGGATATAAAATGTTGGTGCTAAATGTTTGTATTCAGTGAATTAATGTTATAGTCTACATTAACATTTTATAATCATACCTAATTTCAAATGCTTGTATTGTTTTGGTAAAAATCAAAGGAAATCAAATTCTGTTTGAAATTAGAGAATGATAAATCTGAGAATTAATGTCCTTTGAATTTGTATAACATTATTCCATGACCTTTAGTAAACTAAATGTTTACTAAGTCATTTTGCAATGAGTACTTAGAACAGTGAAAAAAAACCAAACACTCTTCAATGGTGGAATAGCTAAACAGACAGACACCCCGTTTTAGCTGAATTTTGGTATTTTAAAACTGATTTGTTGGAAATCCCATTTTAATGAAGTGGCAACCACGAAAATGATATTTTGGCACCACAACAAAAACTCATCAGGTTTCACATCATTGTGTTGACTGAAGCTGAACATGGTTATCCAATCATTTTGGATAATCACTATTTTCCCAGGGTGGACATGGTCCCCTCAAGTCCCCCATTTGAAGGCGCCACACATTTCAAAAGTTCGACTTGTCAATCATCGGATTACGGTAAACTCTAAATAATGACCAGAGCTTTCCTTTGTTAATAAAGTCTAGAAAACCCCCCAGCTATGCACAGTTCATCTCACAATTATTCATATCCTTGCTTGATTTAAGCTCATGCAATCTTCTAGTTCTACCAAAGTTTCATGTCACTGGAATTAATATTAACATTTTGGATTAGTCAGCTAGTCATTGACTTTATGAATGACTTTTATAAAGGAGGCCTTACAACCTCAAACTAAAATGGCTTTTTCTTAGAACTGCTCTCATATTTTTCTCTTTTTGTTGTCCATAATTAAAGTAAATCTATTATCTTAACTGAATTGCAGCCTCTTACTGCTGTTTTCCACTGTGCTTACTCTAACAATGTAATAATAAATTGACTTTTTTTCCAGGTACTACATCAGCTAATCAAACACAGCACAGCGGCCTGTGACAGCACAGCGGCCACAGCAGCAATACTTTCACAGAATAGACAGAAAGTAAATATTAGACTTAGCAGACTTGGCACTAGACAGGCATCAACCTGATCCTTTTAGGAAATACACAGAAGACAAATAAAATATACTTCCTTCCCTCTGCTTTTATAGAAGCCATCGGCTCTCAATAAAACACTATTTAACGTTGCCACGGTGAATCAGGCTTAGTTAAAGTTCCTCGGGTGCAGTCAGCTTCATCAACATGTTGATGCGGACCTGCCTCTTGCAGAGTGCGGCGTGCAACTCCAGCGCTGGGAGGGATGGGCGAGGGGGTTGAACAACAAGCCAACACGCAGCAGCGAGGAAGCACAATTGGGAACCGCTTGTGTTTTGGAAAATGTTCTCGCCGTAGTGCTGCTCAAAATACTCAGCAGGCTTTTTATTTTAACGAGGCCTGGCTCCAGCTGCAGTGCCCTGCCGAGCAGAGCGTTTCTGCGTGGAAAAGATGGCTGTACAGCACGCAGCCGGCGGATTTGCGTGCGCCGGAATGAACAGTCGTTGTACGTGTGCGCTTTCGGCTCTTTTGGAGAAGGGGGTGGGGGGAGAGAAATGACAGGCTGTGGTTTTGAAATGGCTTCAGCTAAATAAGACGTCTTGCTGCATGAGAGACACGGTGTGTTTGATTGGGTCTGCGTAGGTGTAAAAGCATTGTGCTTTTTCTTTCTTTTTCTTCCCCCCCTCCTTGCTTTCTTACAATATGTTTTCTTAAAATTATCTCTTTTTCTTATCCCACATCCCACCCACACAGACACCTACATACGCACACACACATGCATACACACCACTACCACCATCTCTGTTGACAGGGTAAATTGTACGAAAAGCTTTTAAGGCAATTAGTGGATTGAGCTGGAGCCTTTCTTCCCATTCGCACTGTTCATTAGCAGCTCCTCCAGTCTGTGATATTACCATCACTCCAAGCTGGCATCAACACCACTCACTCCTTATGGATGTTTGTGTGCAGATGTGTTTCTTCGTGTCTGTCTGTGGTATTTTACACATCTCCTTGCTGAGCCACAATTTAAAAGCGAAGCTTTGTCAGAAAATAGATCCTCGCCGACCGGAAACTCTGACTATTTTAATCCGTTTCATGCATCACAAAGGAGGAAAATCTAATGACACACACACACACACAAAAACAACTTCAAGTAATCACCGTCATTGCTCTTTTTTTTTTTTTTTGCTTGATTATATTTTGTTGGCCATTTAAAAAAAAAAAGTACCATCAAGATGATGATGAACATTTCCATCTGTTAACCTCTGTTCTCCACCGGGTTTAGACTTGAAGAAAATACTAAAACAGGAAAGAAAGTCTGGAGAAAAATCTTGAGGTTACGATGGGATCGCACCCTGTCGCTGTGTTTTCTGTAAACCGCAAAAGACTCAGTGTTGGGAACAGCGTCACTTGACTGGATGAGGTAAACCCAAAATGCAACATTTTTGGGAGTGTAACTTTCTGTTACCTAGACAAAATTTGTTTCTGATATGGCCCCCCACTACGGGTGGGCGATATGGATGTAAAGCTTTATCACAGTATTGTGTGGTATTATCGTGATAACGATAAAAGTGGTGACATGAACTATTTATGACTCCTTTTTTGGGGGAACTGTATGACGTGTGACTGTGTGTCGCAACATTTTAATCCCAAACACAAATATGGAAAAAAAAACATTCCCATTTGTAATATGCTTCTTTAGGACATAAGTCACACACCAAAGTGTGATTTGTTTCACTAAACTCCTCACAACAGTCACATGATCTTTGAGACCCTGGAAATGTTTGACAAATTGCTCCAGGTCAACACTCCCTCCTTAAAAAAAACAACAAAAAAAACAATCTGATGGATTTCCTTTTTAAATGGTGTGCTGTGCCTTGCAGCAGTTCTGCACCTCACCTTGACCACACCCTCATGTTGATGGCATCACCTCACACACCCTGCTCTCATCGAGAAAAGATGTCACACAAGACAGGTGGATAAATTCCACCATTAATTGGAATTTATCATGACAACAATAAATCAAAATTCTAATCTGGAAAAATTTATTGTGATACATAATAAATGATCCGATAAATGGTAACACCTGACTCCAAGTACCATGTTCATCTGTTTTTAACACTTAAAGGCACCACATTATGTGAAACTGATATTGTTGGGCTTTACATCATGTTGTAATATTATTCAAAAACAAACCTGGAGTGTTGCCTTGATTTTCTCATGCATGTTTGAGAAGTCCTTTAATCTCCCACGGCAACCATTCAGCAGAGCAAAACACCTGATTGGACCTAGATCCACCTTCAAAGCTCCTGCTCGGAGATGCAGTTACTGAGGTTCTGCCTCACAGAGCAGCACTCACCCTCTCAGCTCCTTCAGACTAGCCAGCAGCAATTAGCAAACACACCTGGCGGAGCTGTGCATCATCTGAGCTCATTATTATATTTTATAAAACGTTGTTAAAGGGTTAGTAGAGGAGCTGTGAAGGTTGTGTTTCAGAAAGAGCAGGAGTATTTAAAGAGACAGAGGCCCAATTACGAAGCGTTAAACTAAGAAGTCAAATTTCTATTAAGTCATATTTGATTTAAATACAGCATTTTTATAACTGAAGGGAACATAGTTTTTTGATTGTGCTATAAAATTGCAACATGTGCCTGGAAAACACATAATACTAGCCCTTTAAAGAGATTGAGTTTTGTCATAAATTATGTGGATCAACCACAGAACAGCAAAGATGCTTCAAAGTGTCAAGATGCTGATTGAAGCTGGGAAGAGAGAATAATTATCCATAACATGCAGTGAAAGGCCACTCAGAAAGGAAGAGACAATTACCTCAAGGATTATAAAGTCATTGTTGAGCCCTTATTGGAAAACCAATAGAAAATTTGCACGTAGATCTCATTTATTGTGTGTGAGCCATGCGACCCACACACCTGACTAGGCTGCATTCGTCCTGTCAGGGGGAACGCTTATGGAGGGAGACATAAAATGTTTCAGGGTAATTCTACCAAATACTCAAGGAATGTATGTAAACTTGTGATGCAGAAGAAAGTGATAAAAAGATTCTCTTAAAAAAAAAAAAAAAAAAAAAAATTCTCATTAGTCTGGCATTTAGGATGTAGAACAATCCTAACAGGGAAAAACAAAGGAAACATTTAGTCTGATTTAATGTCAGATGGAGAAATAAGGGTTTTACATACAACTTGTGTGCAGCGTATGTACATTTCTGGATTAATTTGTGTTTCTGTTTGTTTAAGATGGGGAATTACTTCATTAAAGAGGAAATAAAATTTAAAAAGCTCTTGAGATTTCGCACCATATCAAAGCCATATTGGAACGGGTCATTCTTGGTATTTTTTAAATGTTGAGCCCATTTATATTTATGGGTTATTGTGCTGCTCCTTCAGCTGTGTTCCACCGTGTGTGTGTGCGTGTATGTGTGCGTGTGGGCGCACAGTTTATAGAGAGAGAGTTAATTATGTGGAACACGGGAGTGTCACTTTAAAGGAGGGGGGGAACCAAGTGTTTTACATTATTGATGAGTGACACACATTGCTGACATGATCATAAAAACAACACACCAGTGTGTTTCTCTGCACTGTCACACCCATACCAACCTGTAATCTGAACTCACACACACAGATATAGATAGTGTATAGACGTGACAGTGATTCCTCCTCTTGTTGCAGGCACACTTGGTGTACCTGCTATACATTAGGCTTCCGTCTGTGGTCCGTATGGGACCGCCGTCGTTCCCTGTGTGTTCCATTATTCAGCAGACGGCACATTTGATCCCACAGCTCAAGCTGATCTCGGTCCATCATTAATGCCGAGTTTGGCTTGAACCAGAATGTGCTGTCATTACCGCTTTACTCACGTAGGCAAACATGCATGTGCGCACAATATTTATGTCCCTTATTATAGTGTTCAGCGGAAGAGTCCCTAAATTAACCATCGCAGATTTGTTTTGTGCTGCTTCGGTTGAAGCAACAAAGCTGATTTCCTTCCGCGGGGGAATTTCTACGCACATTTGAGGAAGTCCTGTACATTTTCTGTGTTGATTGTTAGTATTTCACTTTTGTTTTAGTGTTTTCCCCTGCTACATATTGCTTCCTGTGGCTCCTTTCGCTGGTACGTGACTGTAGAGAAGAAACTCGCTTGAAATGTAAATAATCGGGAAACACGCAGCTATTCTGGAAATGGAGGTGGCAGATTTGTGGGACAAACAGAAAATAAAGTGTTTTTTATCAATACTAAATTGAAGGGAAGTGGAGGAAGAAGAACTTAGAGATTTAGCTTTAGTTTACTGCCACACATGGAGTTCCTTATCATGTTTGCTGTGTCCTTACATGGCTTATAGTAACCTTCTTTTACATTTTTCTTTTTTAAAGAGTGCATTTTGTGTTTCTCTGTCACATGAAATCCAAACAAATTATGTTAAAGTTTGCGACATACCACGAAAAAATTTGGAAAAGTTAAAGATATAATCAATCACATGTTGTGGATATTATTGACATTTTCAGTCTTTTTCCTATTGAATTGGAAGCCATATTTCCGCTTTTTCTTATGATGACAGCTTTGCAGTGCTAAAGTTTTATTTATTTATTTAATTCTTTTCTGATTTGTTGACATAATCTTTTTTGTGTGTCTCCCTGGCCTTATGATTTAGCTTTTAGACACCAAATCTGTGCTGTTTTAAAGTTTCTAGAGAAGAAAATCATAACAAAATTGACATAAAATTCACAAGATCTGTCACGTTGGGTAGGACAAAACTGATTTCAACCAATAATATTGCAGTGCTAAAGTTAAATGTATGCCAAGCATCTGTCAAGACGATTGTTTTCTCAATTCAAAGATTTTGAATTGAATTCAGTTTAGTCAGACATGTTACTCATATAGTTTGGCAAGATTCTATTATTTTGCCAAATATTTGTTATGAGACCGATAGTGGGTAAAAATAAACTCTCACCTTGTTAAGCGCCGCCTTCATTAAAGCAAGTTGTCGCCTCTATGCTGTTATTTTGCTTATAAATATCTTTATAGTCACTCCCAATGTCTATAAAATATTCTGAAATCGACCTATCAGAACATTTGAACATACTAAAAAGCAAGCGGTACCTGTGGTTTATTTTATTTTCCTCCTCTGGTGTGGACACACTGACATGTTGGCTTACTATATCCTGACTTTATGGCGCTGTAGGGGTCAGGAGTCAAGCATGTACACTCTAGGCTCCGGCTACAGATCAATACAGTATAGAGAAGGCCAAGCTGCACAAATATCGATTCACCAATATGCATACATCTCATGTCACACTACATCTCTCTAACACATATGGACGAAGCCATAAAAAAAATATATCACTCGCTTGTGTTTACGTGCCAGAGACACAAAGAAGTGGAAGGGTTGAGACCAAAATGATCAAACTGAGGTGCTTTTTTTTTTTTTCGGTGTTACATTTTTAGCATAATCTCACAAATCAAACTAAATATGAATACATTTAGCAGATTGGTGCTCCATTTTTATTCCCATTTGCTTAGATTTAGCTTTTTTTTTGTAGCAAACTCTGTATGTGGATTTGGCAAGACCCACTGAATGAATATGTAAGAAGGATCTTTATGCCAACTATTGGGTTTGGTGGGGAATCTTTGATCTTGTTGGTAGAGTTCAGATCTGACCGGGTCGGTTCGGACCAGAATGATCTGGGCTCATGTTTCTGCGGTGCGTTTTGTAAGCTTGCAGCACATACAGCACGGTGAAAGAAAACCGAGTTGTGTTAATCTACTTATTGTAGAATAAATAGAGGAGTAGATGGGTTAACCTGTTGAGGAAATAAAGTAAGTACGGTGCAGCAGTTAATCAGACTACAACGAGAGCAGCGCACTGCACGTGCATGCTGCTCCGCTCCTATCAATCACACGTCAGATGATTTGAACTTGACTCACCCCACAGTCACAGCAAGTGACAAAATGGAGCTGGAAGATGCTCAACAAAAGCTAAAAATGGGTGAAGTTACACTTACTTACATACTTACTTACTTGCTTATGCGCAGGGTCAAACAACATTCAGAGTGCCCTCCTTGATTCAACATTTATAGAAACAGTTTTTGATGTGTTAACTCTCAAAATATCACAGCTAATGATATTTCTCCTAACACTCCCTGCTGTCTGAATCCTCAAGGTTAGCAGAACTTCCTCATAGAGACTGAAAGATTAAACAAAAAATGGAAATTTATGGTTTTGTGCCATAACCGGGTTGCCCCCGAAAACCATAGGTGGTGCTCCAAAAACAGATAAATTATTAATCAATAAGTTATATAATTAAAAGTAAACTGTATCAACCTGGTAGCCTTTTAGATTACTCAGTAACCATAAAGAAGCTCTCAGTTTCAAACAGGTTAGTGACCCCTGATGTAAGGAAATCTTTCAACCTCAGTGTTTTGATGCAGTACTACTGGGGCATCGTTGCACATTTGACCCCTACTGTCTTTGATTAGGTTATAGTGTCGATGTATGTTTTATTTTTTCCATTACTGATACGATATCTACTACGAGAATTCATAGTCACACACATATAACTACATTTTGAGTAACTGAGAATTTTGTTTTTCTGTAATAAGGCTGACCTCTCCTCAAAGTTTCTATGTTCGTGCTAAGATCGCATTAAATTTAAGTTTCTTAAAGCTCATCAACTGAACTGCTTTTTAATTTCACAGATAATTAGAACTTGATGGATAAAAAGAGTCTCAAAAAAAGTCATGATAGAGGTAAAAAGGAAGGGAAAAAAACACTTTATAAGGTCTGAGACAGATTGCTGTAGGAGATAAGGTGAACTTGAAACAACAGATACGAAGCTTTAATCCTTTGCTCCTGACTTTAACCTTTGCCCCACAGCAAGGACAGAACCTCCATTCCTTCTTCTGCCCCTCTGGCGTCTATTATCATGATGATATCAGATGTGTGTTTTTGTGTTAAGAAAAAAACCAAAAACAGCCCCACAGCTCCTCGTGACTTATTGAATAAAAAGGAGGGTAATTTCTGAGGTCCCTGCGGTGCATCAGAAGCCCTCTGAGCTGCTGACCTCCTCCCAGACGCTGACACGTCTCCGGATCCTCTCTGACTCTTCTTCTCTCTTCTCTTTACTCTTTTGTTTCATAACAAGAGCAGAGCTGAGCATTGTGGGGACGGTTTTAATGTCCCTCTCTCTCGCTTTCTCTCTCTTTGTCTTTTGCTCTTTTTATCGCCTGCCCATCTCCCACTCTCTTTTCCGTTGCCCGTCTTCGCAAAACCATGGTGACATGACCGGTCGCGGGTTGCCATGGTGACAGCCCCACTGGCTTGGCGGCGGCGGCGTTGGCAGTGTTGTACCCGGTCCTGCGTGTGTTTCTAGGTTTCTTTTTCTGCCCGTTAGATTGTTGACAAGTGTTCACAGTGTGTGTTGTTCTATTATGGCCGCTGATAGCAATGACAGTGTGTGTATAAGCGGCCATTACTGCGTCTCTCTTATGCCTGTGTGTGTGGGTGTGTGTGTGTGTGTGTTTGCAGCCTTTCTGCAGATGTTCTCTGGCCCCAGTGCCTCCTGCCAGCTGCTCCGCCCCCAGAACTCACACATACGCACACACTCCTCTTAATTAAGAGGACTGTGCCATGGTGGGCGACTCAACAGGGGCACGATGGCACACACACATCAGACACTTTCACCAGGAGTGCTAAGCACGGAGTGTCTATTAGACGCGCTTTCGTGTGGGTTGGTTCGTGCGCTGAGCCGATCCTCCGGCGGTGCCCTTGAAGCCCTCTGGTTATGAGAGTAGTGATGGTGGTAGGTAAACATGCAGCTAATCAGGCCGACGTGTCTCATCCACACTCTCCGCCAGGCTCCGCAGGCGGGGAGGGATACTGACGCCGACAGGCTCGCCGAGCGTTCTGAGGGAAGTGAGGAGGAAGCCAGGTCAGAGAGAACAGGAGAGACGGGAGGCAGGGAAGTTTTAGCCAGAGATGCGGTCAGGAAATTGGAGAAATTGGCTTATTTCAGATAATAAGGCTGACCCAGTCAGCGCGGGTCGTAGATGAGCGACTTTTGATTAAATAAAACATTTATAACGTTCCCTTCTTCAGAATTTAAAATAAGAGCTCAACACGGTTGTTAGATAAGGAAGTAAAATTACTCCGGGGCTTTGAGGTGCTTGATTTGAAATGATTATTTAAGCATCGTTCAGACCATCTTAAATAATTATGTCAGCTTGATAACGTAGATAGCAGTTAGGAGTCAAATGAAGAAGATATCAAGACCGCTAGTATCTATATGGTTTTATTATTTCCGGTAATAAATAATTATTCAGGTATTTAAGCTTTTCACTGAGAGCCTAATAAATTAATCCTAATAAAAAAAAACTTAACATGAAAAGGAAACACACTCTTAGTTTTTAAAAGTGTAACATTTTCAGCTCTGGTGACAATAACTCACATGATTCTGAGGCAGAATCATCAGTGAAAGAAGTGTGTTTCTTATGTATTTGCTTTCTTTTATTCATTTATTTTTTCTAATTTTGGCTGAACTCTTTATGCACCTTACTTGGGTCAGTAAACCAATTTTGTTTTATTGCTACACATTTTATGTTGGCACATTGTTAATGCTTTCCAGCCGGTTAAATGACGATATTTGAGTTCAATGGAGTGATGACCGTGAATGTATTTTTAGACAACAAGGAAATACTGCAACCAAAATGACAAAGAAAGACTTTAGCTGTCAGGAAATAGGGAATGAACTGGTTTCTTTTTCTGCTGCTTTGGATGTTTTGCATGGGGAATCAAGAACGTGTGCAGAAATCAGTGAATGAGTCTCGATGACTACCAAAACATCATTGAAAGAAAACAGACGGCCTGGTGTCAGAGTTCAGTCTTATTTGCAGCTCTTGTGTTCTCCGGCAAGATAATGACCCAAAACATAAAGTTACAAGAAAAACAACACCCTCAACTACTTTTTTAATGACATTCCGTGAACCTGGATCTTGATCCTATTAAATGTCCAGAAAAAATCTAAAAAATTATAGAGCGGAGACGCCACCTTTCAAACCTCAGGTGACTTGTGCCCTTTGTTTCAAGAAAAGAAGAAGAAACCACCTGCGACAGCTGACATCTCATCACGAAGTACAGATATTGCTAAAGGTGCTGCCACAAAACATTCAATTAAAACACATCTTTTTTTAAAAACATTGTCGTCTGTTTAATTATGTGAAATATTCAACTGAGTGAGTAATTAAAAGTAAACTGTGATTTATGATCACTATTAAGGAGGACTATTTACTATTTTTGTCAATTTCAAGTGTTGTCAGAGAAATCTGTGTCGAACCCACCAGTGAAGTTTAGTGCAGACCGATGTAAGAGTTTCCAAATAATTAATAAAAGTTTAGATCTTAAGTGGAAGTGAAGAGGTAAAAAGCCTTCAGTGTTTTCTTGGATTGATTCTTTTCTTGTTCTCTTCCTCGTGTCTTACTTTGTGTCTTCAATCCTCCCTCTTTAATGTTTAACTTAACCTCATTTACATTCAACACCCTTTGGTCCTGTCGCTCTTCATGTTCCTTATTATTTCTTTCTGTTTCCCCCTCTGGTCTTCTTTAACTCATCCTTCTCTCTGGTGTCTTTGTTCTCTCTCTGTTTTTGTCCTTTCGCTCTCTCTCTCCCTCTCTTCCTTCCTCCCTACCGAAGGTCTGTCATCTTCTCTCCTCTTTTTTCCTAACATACCCGGACACGACAGAGCACCACCGATAGTTAATAATACTCTAATTTCCGCTCTTCACGGTGTGTAGAAGGTGTCGCAGATAACCTGATTTATCAGACTGCTATTAGAATGAGAATCAGGAGTATCAGAGCAATGGACATTAACGTTCACATTGTTTAAACAACGCCACGGGACTAATGGATTTCCAAATGAATTTGTCAACAGCGTTCTCAGGGAATATAATTAGTCAAATGAGAGGGAAGCGGCGAATGAGGCCAGAGGCGGAGTCGGGAAGTAGTTTAAGCTGCGGAAAAGAAAATCATACATGCAGAAAGTTAATGGAAGCTCTGAGGATCATCAGTGTGAGTTGAGTCTTGCGTGTGGATTCAGAAGGGATGTCAGATAGGAAGGGGAAAAACTTTGTATGAAAAATAAAATACATACAGAGATTTGCAAAAAGATATGCTTTAAGGGTTTTTTCACACCTCATAGTCTGATAGGCTCTGTTCAAACTTGGTTTCTGTTGATTCAGTTGCTTTCACACTGCACCAAACAGACCAAACCAAATGAAAAATCTGTTCATCTCCCGGCATGTTGTGGCGCTGCACCAAGAACCACAGAAAGAAAAACATGAAAACCTCTGAAGAAGACACTAAGCGCAACTTCATTCTTGACTAAGTGTAATAATAAACATGGAGTGGCGTCAGATGGTGTTAAGATTTATCTTTGGTCATTGGTAAAAGACCACGAGCCAGACACTTGCTAGACACTCGGATTTGTTTTGGTTGTATTTATCCATAATTCCCTGTGCCATAGTCTGCCTTCTGATTTTGAATCAGTCTCTGGTCTGCTTGGCGTTCACACGTGCATTCAAACTGCCCCAGAATTCACTTCAATCTAAACAACACCTAGGTTTTTAGGCGGAGTAGAGTTTGCTTTTTCAGTCCGCATCATTTCCAAAGATTTCTTGTGAAGCTGAAGGGGATAATATTCTACCTCTGCTTAAGAGAGGTAGAATTTGTGTCAATTAAACCTGCAGACGTTAGAATTTTTTAAATATATCTTTCATCTTATTGGGATTTCACAAAACTGCAATGGGAACACTTTTTCACATCACACGAGTCACATGATCAAGAACAGGATGTTGCCACTGGCTCAAACCATGAAGAAGACGACAGCAAGAAGTAGTTGGAGGATCGAGACGCTGCACTTTTCTTAGTGACTTACTGTGTGCACAAATGCATTCATGTGATGTTAATGACATTTCTTATTTAAGGGAAATACAGAAATGGCTAAATTAAGTTTTTTTGACATTAGCGGAATATTGACAAAGTTTTGTGCATGTTCGTAATGGAAACACATCTATCGCCAAACTACAACCATATATAGATAGATTACAATTCTAAAACATAACAAAAAACCAATGTTATTGTTGGCCCAGTTAAAATCCAATCAGATAAATTCAGCTCAATGGGAGAAATCCCAGACAAACACCTGAAGGGAGATGAGAATCGAGTGGAATTGCGTTGGAAGGAAACGGCTAGACTAATGCACTGCAACATTTAAAATACTTTTTAAAAGGCAGGCCTCTGTCAGAAATACCATTTACACAATGCTTTCTTCTGGTGTTTCACATAAAATCCCAATGAAATACATCAAACATGGGGTCGTAATGTGACAAGTTCAAAATACGAAGAACACTGTAAAATCTCTACATATCTCCCTTTTGCAACATGGTGTTAAGCTAAAGGAAATGTTTAGAAATATTCCATTATATGCATATTAGAATATTGAAAAATACATTTTAAGCATCCAAAGCGAGGTGGTCTTTGGCAGCTAACTCTTCTCCCTCCTACTACCTCCTCATCTCTGGCAGTCATAGCTGAACTGAAAACTTGACACTTAGAGTGGACAGTGAGACCAGAACTGTGAAACCGCGTTTTCATCAACTCTCTCTCTCTCTCTCTCTCTCTTTTTTTTTAGTAATGTAAATACCCATAATATGTTTGCATAAGCCATTTATTTCTTCTTATATCTTTATTGTACATCGGCTCTCCTGCATCACCGTTTCTGCATGTGGGCGTTTGCCACTGTTCTTCTGATTCACACTTGTTTTAAATAACAAGAAATTTCAACTTGTGTTTATTCACTGATTGACAGAAAAGGTTTCAACTTGCGAGTGCAATTCGCTCATGAATTTTAGAAATAATTACAGTTAAAATGAGAGCGGGGAGTTGAGGCCCACACACAGAGAAAAAAAAGCTTTTTTTTCTTTTTCCATCTGAACCCGTCGAAGCAAACGTTTCACGCTCCAAGTTGAAGCCCTGTGTTGTTTTTTTGTTTTTTTTTTTTTTTTGCTAGTTCGCCGCAGGACGCGCGCGCTGACCGCCGGGGCTGATGGGGCAGCAGGGCGAGAGGACAGGGGGAAGAAGGGAAGAGGGAGGGCAACTGTTGTTGCTTGAATACTAATATCCCACTTTAGAAGTCAACTTTTTCCTGCATCATTACATCCTCTGCTCTCTGTTTGTGTCTCCATCTCCATCTTTTTATTTTCTCACTTCTCCCACTCCTCCCCAGCAGTCCTCACCGTTCTTCCCCTCCCGTCTCTCAGCTGGTTTTCTCTTCCTCTTTATATCCTCTCCTCCTCCTCCTTCTTCTTTTTTTTTTTTTTTTTTTTACACACCATCCATCTCTGGGCTTTTCCATCACCTACGCCCCTTATCTTGTATCTGTCATCAAACTCTTCCTCTCCCCAAGATTTGTCTCTTTGCCACTCACTTTTCAAAGCAACACACACACACACCCCCACGCACGCACACACGCATATTCCTGACAAAGGCAGGTAATTACAGCCGAGTGTCCAGTCCTTTTTTAAATACTGAGCTGATTAATGAGAGCGCGGTGCAGGGCCAGGAAGTCTCACCCTCGGTGGGTGGTGACACACACCCTCTCATCTCTCTCCTCACTCACGCGCTCCGTCTTCTTTTTCACACTTCCGTATGAAAATTATCAGCTACGCGCAGCCTCATTATGGAAATATTGATATCAGTGTTACGCGCTTTACATCCTCCCTCCTCCGACGTCGTCCTCCTCCCTTCTTCACCTCTGTGTCTCTGAGGCAGCCTGTTGTCTCCTGCTCTTTTATTGTACAGTAAAGGATCAGGTGTGGCGGCTCATTTTCTCCGCATCGGCTTAGGCACGACTCCAGTGCTCCCCCCCCGCGCTCCCCGACATCTCGATGTCTGATTTGTGTGTGTTTTTGACCCCGTGGGCCAACGGGAACGCTGCCGGAGCAAAGAGATAGAGAGCAGCAGCAGCAGCAGCAGCAGCTGCCGCCGAACGCAGACACACACATGCAGAAAAGCCAAGTGCCCTCACACACTCACACACTCACGACTGCACAATCACAATCTCCGCTGGGTCAGCCAGGTTCAAAGCATTTGTATTCATAGGAGGTTTTGCATTGGCTCCACCACCTACAGTGTTCCTTCTAGCTGTGGGATGTGGCTTTTTTTTCTTTTTTACTTTCTCACTCTGAAGACCTTGGACTGTGTCTGAGTGTGTTTATGGCTGTACTTGTGACAGAGTGCTGCTACCTGAGTGAATGCACCTGGCTCAATGGATTTCTCTTTTATTTTCTCCGCTTGGACCATCCTTGAAAATATCGCTTTGTTTTGACACTTACTTTGACCCGGTGTCAAACCAAGTCATGTTGCACTTGTTGGTCCAGGTTTACCTCCGCCGCGCCTCTATTCCACAGAGCTGTGTTCATTTTTAATTCCTGCATGGACAATTGAAACCAGACATTTACACATAGGCCTGTCGCAATAAATCAATTAATCGCGCAATGAATTAAAACAAGCTTGATAATTTTAATTTTTTTGTGTGATTGCTTTTTTAAATTTTTTTATTGTTTTCTGCCAAATCCTGTAGCTGTGCTTCCATTGACCATATAGTTATGTAATTTGGCATTTCCAGAATAAATTTGCTGAATGGGAACACTCAGTTTAGAAAACAAAACTAATTTTTCAATCAAAAGTTTTGCATATATACATATATATATGTTTATTTTTTTTGACTGTGTATCAAAATTGGTTTATCTTCCAATACTACAAAGACAATTTTTTTTTTTGCACTACAGGAGTCACATGAGCAACAACCAAATGTTGCCAGTGGCACAAACCATGAAGAAGCAGACAGGCACCAGTTGGAGGATGATGTAACGACATATTGTAAACAAACTTTTTCACTTTTGACTCTAATTGCGTTTCTTATTTGATGGAAAATTTTGTTTTCCTGACATTGGCATATTATAGACAAAGTTTTGTGCAGATTTGTAACTTAAACCCAGTTAGCCTGACAAAAGCATTAAGTTTGGTTCATTGGTCTAAGCCAGGGGTGCTCAAGTCCAGTCCTCGAGAGCTACCACCCTGCAACTTTCAGATGCACCCCTGCTCCAACACACCTGAATTAAATGAATGGCTCGTTACCAGGCCTGTTCAGAGCTGATCCCCGTCTGTTGGAGTAAGGCTGCATCTAAAAGTTGCAGGACGGTAGCTCTCGAGGACTGAACTTGAGCACCCCTGGTTACTAAGCTAGCCGTTTATGTGAAGGACAATTTTGTTTTTATTTATTTGTTTATTGTTTGGGTTATTTTGTTTGTCTATTTTGGACATTTAAAATATCTCCAGTATTAAATGTTCTTTAGAGATTAAAGTTTATTGATGCTGTTGCTATTATACCACTTAAAAATAGTCTCAAAACAATATTATTGGTTATCGCAATAACTCCAGGGACAATTTATCGTCCAGTAAAATGTGTTGTGACAGGCCTAATTACATACTCTGAATGAAAACACACATCCACCTTTTTTTCCTTTCATCTGTTCCCTAAATCAGAGCAAACCTCTCCTGTTTTATGTTAGTTAAAAACCTGACTCATTTACACCAGGTTTTAGCTCCTAAATTGTTGGAGTTCAAAAGTATTGAACTCCAACAAAAACTATCGGGAGAAACTTGTGGAAGAAAACCCAAAATGTTATCCAGTTCAAAGGTAACGCTACCAAATATACTAAGAAAAAGAATGAAAATGTCAGATTTTTAAGATGTTAATTAATCATTTCTGTCTCTCATTGTAGTGACTTTTAGTAAATCGGAATAATTTTGATCACTCTAACTCATCTAAAACAAGACAGCACTTAAGTAAAATAAATAAATAAAAACTTCAGACTTGACTTAGACTTGTGCACTAATTACTTGAGACTTGGACTTGAGTCTTTGTATCAGTTTTGATCTCATCTAAGTAAAAGTGAAAGGAACCCAGTATGAGCTACAGACTGCAGCTGCTGGTCAAGTTTTACTGTGAAATGATCCGTTTGGCTATTAAACAGTGATGTTGGTGGATTATTATGGGCTGTTAATGGCTTGTAGCAATCTGTTAATGGTAGCAGCAGCTTCACAGTAATGACCACAGGGACATATCTCCAAATAAGTGCTGCATTAAGTGACTTTCGATCATTTTAGAACAAAATAAACGCAACTTCTGGCTGAAAATAAAAGCACTTCCTGCTCCATTCTTTAACATTTAATGTACAGCTTAAGTTTGAATTTTTATTATTAAATGTTGGTTTAGGAAATGCTTTTTTTTTTTTTTTTTTACCAATATAATCAAACATTCTCCATCTCACAGTGAAGAGAATAAACCCCTCAAAACCAGATTTAGTGCAATATATAATGGACAAAATCAAGACAAAGATACACAGATGTTAACTTAGTCTTTGCAAAGACTAAAAGCACTTTGGCACATTCAGAAATTCAACATTAAAAGAGTTATTTATATTTCTAATAGGTAAATATAACATGTTTAGTAGTTTTTTTTTCTTGGATGGATTATTAATAAGTTAATAAATCAAGAGAATTGTTCATGGGGATAATTTATTCCACTCTTTGAATGCAAATAAATGACATCAAAAATATTTACATTCTATGCAAAAATCAACTGAAACTATTGAATAACATGAAAATGCTGGTTAAAATTGAGAAACTCAAATGGTTCGCTCCTTTAGAGGAAAACTTCTCACGTGGAGTAAAGATGAACTCCTTAAAAATAAAGTTTAAGGGACAATTCTGATTATTATTTTTTATTTTTTTTTTACTGAAATTCTGTGTCCCGCATGGAAAGTTATTACAATTAATTAATTAAGGCTAAAGTGGCATACAGATGGGACACATCAGCAATGGAAAACTGATCTCAGTTTATCAAAAATGAAGTCGACAAACAATGCATAACCTTTTCCACAAAACCTAAATTCAAAAATATATCAAGTATCCGTTCAGGGTTGCAATCTTTCACAGTGAGAAATACTATTTGCCAGATGAAATCTACATGAGTACCAATGCATATTCTCAGAGGAAGCAAGTGCTCCAAATTATCTTCAAACTTGGAAGCCAGCACAAAAACAGGAAGTTCAAGTTTCACCAAGAGTCACATCTTTCTGAGAGACGCTGAGAAAAATGGCCACAGAGAAATTTTATAAAATACTTCAGGCTCATGGTTACAAACATTAAAAAAAAAAAAAAAAAAAAAACGTTTTAATTTGTGGAGACTGAAGTGCTGGTTTCAGTCTAAGGTGCTTATTGAGCAATTTTGAAGTTGCATTAGTTGCAAGACATGACTTAAAGAAAAATAATCCTAACAGCTAATTTAATGGTTCAGACCAGCTGTTTGGACTTTTGAGATTAATTCTGACCAGTAAAAAACCTGAGCTATGAGCGTTGAACCCAACAGATACTCTAAAGTTTTGGGTTATTTTACTACTATTAGTGGTTAGTTCAGACCTTTAAAAAGAGGTGTCAATATAATACTTCTATTAATATATCTACCTTTTGTCAGCAGTAATACTCAGATTATCAGGACACTCTGTCGGGGTTGAAGTGTGTTTTTTCTCTTCCTTTTCTTCTTTTATCTTCTGCTTCAGTGACTCCGCTTGCTCTTTTCCAGCTCAGCTAAATTTCCCCAAAACACTTTCAAAAGTCATGTTTTAAACATAGATGTGCCAGATTTTTTTTATTAAATTTTTTTACCTTATGTGGTAGAAGGAAGATTAATGCACATCAAGTGATGTCTCTCATCTCTGCTGTGAGAACTCAAATGGTTCGCTTCTTTAGAGGAAAACTTCTCACGTGGAATAAAGATGAACTCCATTACAATTCAGCTTGTTTATGTAATGCCATCTGTAGACAGTAGAAAAACAAACAAAACAGATCTGCATGACATTAAATTCAGTCCAGTTTCAATTCAAGTCGATCTAATCATACAGGCAACGTTCTGGAGCGGTGCCGCTCCTGGAGGCAGCATTTTGGACTCTGTTACAAAAGTTCTGATTGGTTCTTTTTGTAAACTTTTGGGGTTTTTTTTTTTTTTTTTTTTTTTTTAGAGAGAGAGAGAGATAAAAAGACTTTGCACTTTTGGACAATTTTTCCTTCTATTTTTGGATTTTGTGTAGTTGGAAAGATTTTCACTTCTGCTTTTTTATTTTCAGACAGTTATTTTGCATAAACTTGGCAAAAACTTATTGTCTTTACATCTGGATGAAGCTGATTATTCTACTATTTCATTGACCATAATTGGCAGAGATTGTATCCTCAAATCCTATATTCCTCTCTGCCTCCCTTAATAACCTTCTGGCCAAAACAAAAACTTAAAGATGAGTTTTGCTTCCTGGTTTAATACCTTAAAATTGGGCCTCTCTCTCTTTAAAAACTCCTGCTCTTTCTGAAACTCCATCTTTAACAATGTTTTCAGTGAGAAGTAGCTTCTATAAGGAGCTCAGCAGATGCGCAGCTCCACCAACTTACTAATTGCTGCTGGCTAGTCTGAAGGAGCTGAGTGGGCTGTGAGGTGGAAACTTTGACACTGCAGCTTCAAGGAGGAGCTTCGTCCTCGAAGGCGGAGCTAGGTCCACCCAGGTGTTTCACACAACTCAATGGTTGCCACGTGAAATCAAAGCATTCCTCAAACATGCCTGAATCAGAATCAGAAAGAATGTTTTTGATGAGGGAATAACATTATTACTTGACGTAAAGCTCAAAAAAGTTGATTTTACACAATGCTGCCTCTTTTAATTCTATGGAAACTTCTACTTTTTTAAAGAAATAACCATAAACTCTCTTTAAAATGCAAAAAAAAGCAAATTAGGAACTTAAAAAAAGCAAATTAGGAACTTCAGACACCGCTAACCCACAGTACAAAGAGTATTTGAGGCAAAGTCTTTTGCAGGGAAGATGTAGACGAAGGAAAAAAAAGCAAATTGTTAGAGCTTGAGTCTGCAGAGTAACTGACGAACCCGGCGCGGCACGGCGTGGCGTAGCGTAGCGGGCTCCAACGAGGGCTGCACCCACCCCATGCTCCATCCTGCATGAGCTCCATGCAATCAGGCCGTGACAGCGAAACCTTCCCCGGGTTACCATGGCAACCAGAGGCAGTGCCTGTACGGGACAAAGGCGGGTCGGTCCTATGAGTGTGTGCGTGCGTGTGTGTGTGATTGAGAGACACAGAGAGAGTGAGTGATGTGCAGCAGAGCAGGCGCGGCCCTCCTGGGGTCCTCATTCGTTTGTCTCTCGCTGAGACCACAGGAGCCCCGCTGCAGCAGAGATGGAGGTGGGGAGGGAGAGGAGGTGGTGGGGCCGGGGGGGCCGGAGAAAGGCAACTGATGTGGAAAGAAAGGAAAGATGAAAAGATGTGAGAAAGGTGCCAGAAGAAAGAATGAGAAATTGAAAAAGAATGGCGTGAATTTGGATCGTTTGAAGCCTTTTGTTCGTTTCACTCATCTAACGGTTGTGCGCGGAGTGTGACATGAATCTTGACAAAACTCTTATTTGAGAGGGAAAAAAAAAAAAAGCGGTACACTTTGGCAAATTAATTGCACCAATTAGCGGGGCACTCAAAATTCAAAATTTTAATAACCTGTCTACCACATAGTAGGCTCAAATGGCTCAAAACAGCACTACTTCTCTCATGGCTCCGTGGAAACGCAATAACATGACAAGTGCACTTAGGCATTACCGAACGAACAAAACAGGAAAAAATTAGGCATGGATCTCATAAACATTATCTCCAGCTTTCAGTGGATTTTGATTCCTCCACACAGAGGAAGAGGCAGCACAAAGCAGAATGAATGAGCTGACACCACATGGTGTCATCCTGCTTCCTTTAATCTTCACTTTAATTCTTGACCAGATTGTTGCACCGTAGACATTTTGGGACAAAAAAAAAAAAAAAGAGTTGTTTTTTTTCTTTCTCACTGGATTGTAACTCCGTGCTGTCACTTATGCTGACCAACACAAAGAAATAGCATATTTATTGATTCACTGAACATAAAAAGAATCACTTCCACTTTCTCATCCTGTTCTTTATGGGCAATAATATTCATCCCACCTATTTATTATTTGAAAAACTTTTTCAAGTCTCTTTTCACACTGAGATATATAGTTTTTTTTCCTTACTTTTTTTTCCTACCCGCACCACTAACACATTTATGTATCTATAAGTATTTTTAGTCACACTTATAATACACAGTAATCTTTCTGTGCTCTCTGGTAGCCAAGCAACTTCATTTTGTTGCTAAATTCACTAACATGTCTTTGTGGAATGACAATAAAGTAAGCCTAAATCTATATTTATAGGTAAAGCAAAAGGTTTTACTGAATTGAAATATTTAAAGAGACGGCGCACATGTTTTCAGACATGTTAGTGGTTTTTTCTCGCTGATGTGTCGGTGTTGTTTTAAAAAATACCAGAAATGTTATCGTCTACTGGGACAAGACAAGGCAGAAAGTAAAGGCGCATTGATAAGTTAATCCAGCCTAACAAAAATGTTTCTAATGTGTTGTTTTCTTTATCTTTTTAGGTGTGGATCACACAAACAAGGACCTGAGGAAAAACTTTGTGAGTAAACCAAACATGTAAATGCAACAAACAAATCAGACGACTGAAAAACAACACAATACGAGTGCATGCTTGAATGAAAGTCATTTTATTCAAGAGGAAAACTCGTTTCGTAGCCTCAAGCGTATATAGCCCTGGCATAATTCTGTCTGGATATTTGACCTTTCATTTTTATCACAAATGAGTTTAAATGAGTTGGTTTCCTGGCACTGACCTGGCCGCTCAGCAAAGTGTGTTCATTTTAAATAGAGTAGAGGTCGAGGTCATTCCACAAGCTTAATTTTGGACGACTTTATCCATTTTAAAGCCAGTTTTAATGTGTAAAGTCCTCTGTCTTGTTGGAACATCAGACTGTCTCAAAGAGTCCAACCATCTGATGCAAATTTGCACCTTGGATCAAAGGAATGGATGTTGAAAAAACAAAGAAGAGCTAAAAAAAGAAAAAAAAGTTGAAAACTAACAAGGATTTGAATGTTTTATAGTGAAACAATACAATGAGTACTGTACCAGCTGTCTAGCACAGTGGTGGAAGCATCATGCTGAGGGTTTGTTTAGCGGTCAGTTGTAGAGTAAGGTGAGTAACTTATATTATCCTGGCATGTTAGACAAAGTAAACAAATTGAGTTTGGCAAACTTTATTTGGTTACATGTAAAAGATTAACTAATTTTTTTTACATTGGAGCTCCATTCTCTTTTTTCAGTGCGATGACTTTGGCTAAAAATGAATAAAAATCAACTAATGCTTTTATATATAGATACAAAAGCAGCTTTTAGCTATTTTTCAGTCTTTTTGTGGAATAATTTCAGACAGTTTGCACAGTACACTTAATTTTCTTGCCATTATAGGAAACTATATACTTCTTTATAATTTATTACCTTCCTAAAAATAATGGTCTAAGTCTTTTTTTTTCTCTTTTTTTGTTTTTTTGCTTCAATGTCTTTTGGAATAAAAGAGATGGTGATTTAAAAAAAAAAAAGTAAAATCACACACAAAGAAAAAAGACTTAGGCCATTATGTAAGGAAGGTAACAATTTTCCACCGTCAATATCCCATAAAATTAAATGAAACCTTCCATTATTTGCAAAAGTTTTATGCATGAGTTTATTTTAAAATAATAAAATTGTAGTTCTTTAAAAACAACAACAAATTTCCTGTTGTAGATGTTTATCAAAACATACAGGATCTTTTTTTAAGAAAAGATTTTGTAAACTCAAAACATGTTTTATTTCACTAGACTGAGAGCAACAACACGCCTGCCTGCACTGAAAAGGCTGCAGAACTTTGACCCAGACATTAAAACAATCACCGTCTCACTGAGAGACGTGAAGCCGTTAGTCTGATGCTCCTCTGGCTTGCCGTAGAGCATGTGTGTCGCGCAGCGCCGCTTGCTGCTTGCTGCTTGTCATTTATAATCTTGCAGGCAGTTGGAAGCATGCAGGCCAACTTGTACTTTGTCAGAGCAGATTGTCTGGCATGGATAAGCCTGGTTGCAGCAAGAGAGATACATAATTGCTCTTGTTGAGTGAGCTGCCAGGACGTTCGTCCTCTTCCTCCCGTTGAGTCCATACGCAGATCCTCGGCTATGCTCACTTTTTTAAGGCAGAACGCGTAGAAACTGCGCCGGCAGTGACAGCGACTGCCGTCAGTCAAAGGAAATATGTTGACAGACTAACACAAGTGCTGGTATTCAGAGTTTCTCTCTTTTTTTTCTTTCTGAGGGATTCCTTCATTTCCTGTCATGTCATTCTGATGTTTCGTGTCGAGAGCTGGTTGGTCCCGCACCGCGTTTCATTTGTTTTCTCTCCGGCTTCCACAGGAGGCCCTCGCCAGCTTTGACCTGCGGGCCTCGCACGGTCTGTCTCATGATCCCATGCCTGTCAGAGATGAGGAGAACAGGTAGTGATTGTTGTTCTTATGTTTTCTTTATTATTATTATTATTATTATTATTATTATTATTATTATTATTATTATTATTATTATTATTATTTTGGACTCAAAGTCAGCTGTAGCTGTCTTAAAAGCAAAAAGTACAAAGTGCCTACACGTTGGGGTTCAAATAAGCAGCAAAACCAGATAACTTGACAAGAGGAAGACTTTTACAAATTATTGTTTGAGGCTCTCAAGTTTAAAGTCGTGACCTTCCTAAAATAATGGCCGATTATTTTTTGTCAATTTTTGTTTTGACTAAAACATCTTTTTGAAATAAAGAGGTGGATATATTTTTTGTTTTGTTTTCTTTTGACAAAGTCGCTTTTGGCAAAAATAATGACTTGGACCAATGTTTTCGGAAGGTGATGACATGTAACCGCAGAACCTCGCTGTACCTCAATGGATTTTATGTGGATAAGTGTGAACTTGATGAGTGGCAGAAAAAGAATGCATGGTTTTACACAACGGTTTACTAATTTCCCCATGAGTCACTAGATGTTGAAACTCTTTTGCAGCCACAGTTATGTCTAGTTTTTCACATCTGTCAACTGAAATTCTAAAGTTTTGCCACATTCTCAGTTAGATTTAGGTCTGGACTTTGACTGGGACATACTTTCAACAGAATATACTTTGATCTAAGCCATCCCATCGCAGCTCTGGTTGAATACGTTTGTGATAGAGTTGCACTGATTGCAGTTTTCTGGACGATTGCCAATCTTTAAAAACCCTGATCTGCTGATTCTGATTTTGGTTGATACTCTTTTTTGTTTTTTTTTTCTCTGGAAAGTCGTTAAAAATATTGACAAAGTTGTTGAGTTGACAGCAACGGGGTAGCTGCTTATGTACTCGGTTCTTTGTATTGGTCTATCACATTAAGTCCCCTCAAATATACAAAGAATATTGTAGCAAGAATACGGCAAAAAGTGAGAGAAGCTCAAAGTGCGAGGCAGTGTATCTATTTAACACATTTGATCAATTTATGAAACATCGCTTGTAATTTAAGACCAGTGGAAATCTTTTATTTTTTTCCTCTCTCTCTGATCAAGAAGAAATTCCCAGTATCCTCGTCTCCTCTTTTGATCTGAACCAATCAACATGTACCCATGCGTAATTATTTGTCCTGGCACGGTTACCATGCGTGCTCAGATCAGAACATCCAATAAAGAAGAAAAGTCTCATCTCTGCCTATTTAGTCTCAGTGTGTGGCTAACATCTCATTCCCGCTCTGTTTCAGTCACGGTACGCACTGTGCCGGCGAAGTTGCTATGGAGGCCAACAACTCCTACTGCGGTGTGGGCATTGCCTTCAATGCCAGGATAGGAGGTGAGGAAAGCGATCCAGCTTTAGGAGACAATGGGAGGCAGTTTGACTGTGGGTGCAGCGCTCCAGCCAAGAATACAACATGGGAGCTGAATCTTTGTCAGAAACACTTGTTATGTTCCAGAGTCGCTCTGTTATTACTGCTGGTATGACTTGGCAATGCAGCGAAAGAATATTTATATGCATAACATACCTGTAATTCTTTGGCTCTGCTAATGTTTTAACAACTTTCCATGAAATAATTGCGTTGAATTTCCACAACATTGACACTAAAAGTATCAGAAACACATTTTCTCGCTGCGAAAACACAAAATCTTTCTGGTTTCTAGTGTAAGTTTCTTGTTACACTTGAAATAAAACAAAACTATCATAAAAGTAACTTTTCAGCAAGATATAGAGGCTTGCTTTAAGTAATTAATTCCTTAATATTGATGAAAAATTATTGGTTCTATTGGCAGACAAATTGGGAAAAATGTCTTGTTATACTTTTAAAAAATCTGCCAATGGAACTAGAACTTTTTCATCAATATTAAGGAATTATTTACTTAAAACAAGTTTCTATGTCTTGCTGAAAAGTTACTTGTAAGTTGTTTTTGTCTTATTTTAAGTTTGCTAAGACATTTGCACTCGAAACTAGACAAAAAAATACTTGGTAAGATTTGGTGTTTTTGCAATGCAAACTAATGACAAAATAAGTGTAAAACACATTTGAAACCAGATATTTAAACACACTGAATAAAAAAAAAAAAGACACATCAGCATTTTTTTCTCACTGTCTGAACTTAAATGAGACCAAACTTTTCTTGTGTTAGGTTAGTGAGAATGACCAAAATTATTTATATTTGTTAAAAGTCATAAAACTCAGCGGTGATGGGTTTTTTTAATAAGATTTTTTAACTTTCTTAAAATAAAAAAAAAATTACATACAGCTGGTCAGTATGAGGGATTTCTTTCTTTTTTAAAAATATATAACAGGGTCATAAAAGTTACAAAATACAGTCTAACAGTTGTTCTTGCTAAGTCTTCTGGCGTTTATCAAATAGAAGTAATCTTGGTAATTCTAACTACCGTATACTAAAACAAGAGAAGATTGTACTGTTTTAACTTCAGACAGTCAGAAGAAATGTCTTTTTATTTGTTTTATTGAAATTTTTTTCTTTGTTTAGTCATTAGTTTAAAAATGTGCCTTTCCTCAAACATAATTTTCTACATATACATATATCAACACCCTGCAGAAGAAAATGTACCTATCCTATTTTTCCACAAAAGTTTAATGTTTTTTGGGGGGTGTAAATCTTAATAATAATAATAATAATAATAATAATAATAATAATAATAATAAATTTTTTAAAATGGCTCTTTAATAACCACACATTTATTTTATTCAATATTAAACCACTCAGCCAGAGCTCGAGAAAATTATAAATCATTTTCAACTTGCCATTTTTAAAAACAAAATGTAAATAAAAACTTTTAAATTATTTTCTCAAAACAGATATTCCCTTCACTCTGTTTTATTATCATTTTACCATGCCTATTTTATTTTATTTTTTTCACAAAAACGAAGTTCTTGCTTGTCGGAAAGGTTTTTTTTTTTTTTTTTTTACGTTTATAGTTTGTAATATCTGTAGTTTTTCCTGATATACATGTGATCTATATTTGTATGTCTGATGTATATCCATTTGATAGACAATAAGTCTTCAGTTTACCGATGCATCCTGTTTCCAGGTACACCCTCATATCTCACACCTCTAATCAAATTTAGCACAGTCAGTCTAAGAGCATGAAAACAGAAAACAAGATCCAGCCTTCAGCTGAACTCTGACATTTGAACTCTGAGCTTGGGGTCTTTTATCCGTGCGCTTCAATCATTTGTCCCAGAAAGCATTTTGCAGAACTCAGAGAATGAAAATGGGAAACCCTTCATGAGGCGAGACCAGGAATATGTTTCCACAGTTAGTCTTCGTTTTGCCTTGTTGGGTCATAAACAGAGTCTGGCGCCGAGGAGATGAAGGGCTAAGACCTGCATGAAAGAGGCACTGCTGAGAGCGGTTGTTGTCTGACATTCAACAAAGTTTCTCACTCTTTGAGTGCTTAGAATTATATTGTACAAACCTACAAAGTAAGGGATTTTAGTTGTTTTACTGAGTATGTTGTGTCTTTGAGGACAAACAGTGTTGGTTCTGCCACACACATCTTTTTGTCTTTGGTCCAGGGTTATAATAGTTTTGTGACTTTATAGTTTAGATGTGACTTTTTGTTTGTCTAATTCAGTTTTACTTAGCTTTTAGAGTGTATTTGCTAGTTTTTATTAGTTAAATATTGTTTAGTTCTAGTTTAGTTTGAATTTGTTATAGTAGTAGTTTTTTTTAATATATATACTCTTGTTAATTTTTAGGTAGAAAATTTTAAAAGGTCAAAAAAGTTGTGATTATGTGTACATTACACAATAGAATACACAATAGAAGATACAATTTTCAAAAAACATGTTCAATTATTGTTGAACAACCAGGTGGCCGGTGTTTTATTCCAGCTTCCGTTTTGCAGACTAGTGTGAGCGCAGCCAGGAGGAGAATGGAGAGGTGTAACGTGCCGAAAGCTGATGTAAACTCATTGTGTGGGGAAGGAAAAAAATCTATTTCACATCGGTTCAAAAGGCTAATAAATAGATTCATAAACACAAAAGGATATTATATCTATAATTTCAGGATGTTTTAGTTTGTTTCATAAATCCATGATGTAGTTCCAGTTAGTTCTACTTACTTATTTTAGTTAACAAATCTGTTTTATCAATTTTAGGTATATTTCCATTAGTTTTAGTTCACTATAATAAATTTACTTTGTCTCAGATGTTTGTGTTTGGTTTTCTCAAACCTTAACACATTCTTCGAACAAAATCTTTGTTTTGGAAAACAAAGATTTTGATATGACAACTTTTTTACAGATAAACCAACAGAATAAAAGTGATACAAGGCCGCCAACTCTCTGTTTGACCAGCAGAGGTTGTTTTGGAGTCCGTCGTGGCGGAGTGGGCCGCTCTCCGAAGAGCTTAATGACACATGCGAAGGGTCAATACAGAAGTGAACTTGCAGTTTGCGGTGTTGCATGCAAAAGTGGCACCGACTGCCTTTATAATTCAAAAGCGTCCTCCCCTTTAGCGCCTGGACTTTCTCCACGTCCAGCCGAAGGCGGCGGCTTTCGGTTCCATCTCCAGCCTCTAATTGGACGGACGCTGTGCCAGCCACAGTTTCTGAGGGAACATCTTGCTGTTTAAATTCGGCCAAAGGAGCCAAACTGTTGCTAAATAATGCACATCTGACTTGATTTTACTATTGTAGGTTATAAAGTAAACCGCTAAAATCAGCTCGCAGATATCCATGAAAAAGGCATTTTTAAGAAACATCATAACATTTCATCTGCTTCAGTATTTGTACCCCGACTCAGTCTTTCCAAAACACATGAATATGAATTGCACATCAACTCTTTTATTCA
This sequence comes from Brachyrhaphis roseni, assembly GCA_903066815.1. NCBI lineage: Eukaryota > Metazoa > Chordata > Actinopteri > Cyprinodontiformes > Poeciliidae > Brachyrhaphis > Brachyrhaphis roseni. The sequence goes on from CAEFZY010037018.1 coordinate 53,902, forward strand.
GGTTTAATTAGATCGCAAGGAACATTTTGTACAGGTGCCTTGAACGGTGTTGTCATCCACTTATTTCAGATTACGACAGTGGATTGTTGCTCTGCCTCCCGAGGGTTCGTAATAATGCTGCAGCTAATAATTTTGTGGTAGTAAACAATGGGGATTCTTGTACTGAAACAATAGGAAGTTTGACTTTTTTTTTTTAATTTGCTGTCTTCCATCAAAATCCTGATCTGTGCGACTGCTTCTGATTGGTCCAGGTATCCGTCTGCTGGACGGCGTCGTCACGGACGCCATGGAGGCCTCGGCTCTGACCTACAACATGCACTTCATCGACATCTACGTCTGCAGCTGGGGCCCGCGGGACAACGGGGCCGAGATGGACGGACCGCACCGCCTGACGGAGCGAGCCCTCCGGCTAGGAACTCAGAAGGCGAGGCTTTCGTTTCCCAAGCTTCCTCCTCTTATTGCCTGTTACACCAGAAAATGAGGAGCGATTACGTTTCAGTGCCTTTCTTTGCTTTATCTGTTACAACTTTACACATCTTTCTTAAAGCAAGTGGTACATTTTAGGGAAATTAAAACCACTTTGCCACTTTTTAGTAAGAAATCACAAAACAAGCAAAAGAACCTAAATCAATATATGAACGACTCTTTGTTCTTCCCTTTCTTCCCCAAAGGAAAGCTGAATGAATTGAATAACGGAGTTCAATAAAAACTCTCCCCTTGTCAAGACAGATGTCGCATAAGAAGAGCAGAGTTTAGATTTATGTTTATATTTTCCTGTAAGGACCGGCTGCCTGTAACAAGCCAACAGGTGAGACCCGATTAAAATCTTTAATGGAGTTAAATGCAAGGTCTGTTATTAATTGAGTGTTCCTAGTCACATTTTAATTGAAAACCAGTCGTTGGCAAAATAAACATTTTCCATTCAAAAACTCTTTTTGCTGCTAAATTATTGAATAAATGAACTTGAGAGCTCAGAAGCAAAGCTATTTATTGTTTTCAATTTGTTATTTGGCGCAAAGCACTAATCAGCTTTCAAATGTTTCAGGAAGTAATTTCTTTGAAAAAAATCCTTCTTTAGAAATGTGAGCTGCAGACGCTGACGTTAGCTTGGGGGGACGATTGTGCTGCTGCAACATGTCTACCATTTAGATGCAATGAATGCTGAAGCTATGTTTTTTTTTTTTACCATAACAAAAATGACTTGTTTGTGTCTACGCAGCCTCTAACACAACACCTGTGATGTTCTGTGTTTACTGAAGCAGCGTTAGCCACTGCAGACTGGTGTTATGCATCATGTAGTTTTCAGGTCTTTCCCCAGAAAACTTGCTAAGTCCATTGGCGGGAACGCTTCGGCAGTCATCTACCGTGTTTTTGAGTGAAATGTTTAAAGTTGATATTAACTGTGAAAGTATAACTAGGTAGGTATGTCCTAGTCCTAAACAACACCTAAACACCAACTGTAAAGTCTTATAAAAAGTCTAAGATTAAGGTTGTGGAGTTCTGGTGACTTAAAAATGACACCTGACCTCAGGCTACCTATGTGTCCTCATGCTGGCCATACTATCTTGCTATTCCAACCGTTTTACTAAAGAGACAATTTAACCCGTTTTTGCTATCACCATTTCTAGTGTGTGTAAAAAAAAAAAAACTATAATAAATAAACAAACATAATAAATGCTGAGCCTGGTGGAGAGGGCAAGAAAAGCACTTATAATACACTTGGAAAAACCGATGCTGTGACGAAGCTGTCTGGCGATCACATCGTTGAACTCCCGCAAATTCCTTTGCTTTCCTTTTCTTCTGGCTGCTAGCGCATTGACTTGTAGGACAAAATGATCACATCCATTAAGTTTGGTGTGTTGATATGATGTACTAATATCAACAACAACAAAAGAAAAAGGCATCTTATCAAAACAAAAGCATTCTTGCATTCTAATGTGGAAAATAACTCTCTACTTTTTGACCTGTTTAAAGAAAGAGACCTGCTAAGTGGCAGCATATGGATGAACGGAGTGACAAATGGACAGATGCTTAACCAAGTCAACATTTTTCTTCCTTCAGGGCCGACGTGGGAAGGGCAGCATCTTTGTGTGGGCGGCAGGTAATGGTGGATCGCAGCGTGACCACTGCGGTGCAGACGGGTACGTTAACTCCATCTACACCATCGCCATCGGAGCCGTCGCCCAGACGGGGAAGCCCGCCTACTTCGGTGAGCCCTGCCCTGGAGTGATGGCCGTCACCCTGACAGGTTCCAACGTGGGAGACTCGCTACCTTTGGTTAGTGTGTCAATACCTTCTAATACGTCTAACAGCACTGTCTGGCTCTAATGACTGTAGGGGTGTGTGTGTGTGTGTGAACCAGCAGCGTGACTTTTAGGCTGCTCTGAGCAGAGAGAATCCTGTTAAAGAGCAGCCACTGGTGTGATATTTATCGAGGCCTGCCAAATGACCTGGGTGATTGCCGGGCAAACTCTCGAAGACATACAGAAACGAGTGTTAATTGGAGGTAAAGAGTGGCTGTAGTGGCTGAGAATGGGAGAGGAAGGAGCTGAAGTGTTGATGGCGGATGTAACATGGGAAAAAAAAGCACAAGAAAATGTCTCGCCGGCTCCAGGACTGGAGAAACTGAAAGGCCAATTTTATCACTGCGTTAACACTTTGCTCTAGTGGGATGTATGCACTTTTTGAACTCCTCCTTTGGACGGAGGTGGATATAAGTTGTTTTTTTTTATTATTATTTTTATTAACGTGAGGAGAAAATTGTTTTACATTTGCTACTAAAAGAGGAAAGGATCACAAACAATAGCTGCCATTCCATTACAAATGCGTGCAAATCTTTTGACTAAATTATGCTAATGCCAAAAAAAACAACACAGTTTTGGACATGCGGTATTTCCATTAAATAAGAAATGAAACTAAAATCACATTTGAATAAGATAGTTCACATGATAAGTCATTAAAAATCAGCCATCAGAGGAGACGGCGGCATCTTATTCAGGCGCTGGAGCGACGAGCTTCTTATACCTAGCAGCGGCTGCTAATGCGGCGTTTTGGGTAAATTGTAGTTGGCAATTTTACACAAGAGTTGTGGATTCGACATGTTAGAATGACACACAATATTTTATGAACTGCGTGATGCTGTGAGAGCTCTGGTGGAGCCAGCTGGTCATTATTCAAAGGCCCCAAAAACAAACCATCGTCGTCCTACTGCTTCCTGTCGTTTTCTTTGTCATTTCGCCGGTAACCAACAGCCGGCTGTTGATCATGTGATGCGAAAAAACATTTTCTATTGCAGTTTTGTGAAATGCATGTATTTCAATAGATAAAAAACCACCTCATCCTAGTGCAAAAACGTTTTATCAATAGCTTTTCAATTTGATCAAAAACTGAGTTCTTTTGAAATTGCCCTGTTTCAATTAAATAAATGTATCTTTGTAATTTCAATTTGTGCTATTTTATGGTTAATGGAAACGCAGCTAATGGTACTCTATGGAAACTCTACCAATAAAGAGTGTAAATCCTGTAGAAAGAACCCACATAGGTAAGAGTTTGGATTAGTAAATTCATGCCATGTCTGTTACCTAGTTCCTGGGTTTCTCTTACTTTAGTAAGAGTAGAGTATTTTTTCTGGATGCTCTAACCACTGCGAATAACTTCACAAAATAAAGATTTTTTGACCAAGAATGCACCAGAACCCTGGTAATAGATAGAAGAATGGGACATGGTATCCTGACCTGCATCTGTTTTGTTTTTCATAAGGTGACTGTGACCAACATTGGAGATGGGTGTGTCACGAGCTTCCCAGGAACCTCCAGCGCCGCTCCGATTGCTGCAGGGATTCTGGCTCTTGCTTTGGAAGTGAAGTAAGTGTCAGTCTTCTGATACTGCACACCAATAGTATCATGATGAAGTACACAGGCAGGGATTGAAGCAGGCTAAGACGGATCATACTCATGTGACCTCTAGTAGGTCTTTCTCAGATATATGGGCATTTGTTTGCACAACTCTTTTGGAAACGCAACAGTGATGGGTACTAATTGTCTATTAGATGTTGTATCACTTGTTGTGTTACACTAGATGTCACATGTCTTGTGACATAAATGTACATAAAGATGTATAATTGCTAAAATTCAATGAGAACATGTAGATGAGGGAAATCTATAATAATATTGTATTTCACATTACAGTAATCAATCTAGTCCAAGCTGAGTAAAACTAAACCTCTTTAGTTTTTTTTTTTTAAACTTCTCTTCTGTGATAGTCTATATCCTTGAGCTGTTAGGTTTTCTTCCTTCCTTCCCTCCTGAAATGGATTCATACTTTATTGCCTTTGAGTAAGAATCTTCTAATTTCTCCTGAAACATTAATCAGAGACTTAAATCTCCTGCACCGGTTTACCTTTCAGCATCGACAATGTCAAAGCCGAGTCATCATTCGGAGGCACGTGACTTAAATATTGCTTTACAGCAGCCTCAGCAAATCCTTTCCAACTCGTAGGAGTTTTAGCAGTTTTTGCCGTGAGACACGGGCAGAAATCCCAGTGTCTTGGTTTGCCAAACTCAGAGATATATTCTCAAGAGATTTGTGGCTTAATTAATTGCTGTAAAAGTGGGCTCCACAAAATGCTGGTGGCGGGTTAGCAGAGCAGGGTAACGCTCCAGGGCTCAGTCAGTCAGTCAGTCTGGTTTCTTTCTACTCTTTCTGATATCTTTAACGCCCATAAAGTTGACAACGTGCTGCATTGATTAAATTATGTGAAAGTGATTAATTTTTTTCTATAGGAGAAAACTACGAGAAGAGCATTCGAAATATGTCTTACCTTTTCCAGCTGTGATGCAGTCAGTGGTTATTTGAAGCAGGAGTAGAGGTGACGTCGCACTGTGTGCGGAAAAGATCTGAGCTGCTAGGCTAAAAGAAGCACAAAATGACATGCTGTTTGTTTTAGTCTTAGTCAAAGATTAAATTAGTGATTATCTCAATTAATACACCAAAAATACTCTCTCATAAAGTCTCCTAGAAAAAGGCTTTGCATTTCCTAGACTACAGTATGTACCCAAAATTATTCAAACATTTGGCGTATTTAGATTTTAACCATTTTTTAAATTATTTTACCAACATACTTTGACTGACTAGGAAGTAAAATGAATATTTTGGACTAAAGATTAGAGTGATAAGTAGGAAACCTTCCGTCCTAAAAACCTGGAGCTCATTCCAAAAGATAAATGATCAAAAGTACGAGTGAAGACATGCAAAATGCTGGTTAGCAATCATAAGACGGGTTTGCTCTAATGCCAATAAAGTCTTTCTTATTGGTCATTGACTGTTTCTGCTATTTTCTCATTTTTGAGACATGCCTGTCTCATTTCCAATCAGAAACAATCTTCTTGGGGCTTTTACATGCCTCAGCGGTAGAGCAGGTGCACCATGCAGAGTCATCAACACAGCTGTCCGCGGTTTGTTTCTCATCCCCAGGCTGTTTGCTAAATGTCTTCCACTTCTCTTCTTCCTTCTCAGGTAAAAATGGACGAAAGTCTCAAAAACCTTTAAAAAAAAATCTCTTGGTTTAATGAAAATTGTTTTAAATTTAAATCTGTCAGAGGTATGAATAATTTTGGGCCTAACTGAGCTGATGTTCTGAAAAGTTGTCTCCTATTTGAGCAATGCTGGGTTTTATGTCCAAAAAACCTTGTCAATATTCTGCTAATGTTGAAAAAACAAAATCTCGCAATAGTGGTGTTTCCATTAAATTAGAAACTAGGTTAAAGTCACACGTGAATAAGTTTGATCACCTGATAATTCATTAAAAAACATGCAGTGTCATGATCCTCTAACTACTTCCTGCCAGCTTCTTTTTTGTGGTTTACATCTGATTTAAACCAATTTTGATACATCCAAAAACTACCTCAAAACTTTTTTTTATCATAAACTGAGTTTTTCCCAAAATTGGTATGTTTCCATTGAGCAAATTTATTTTCAAAATGTCAAATTGTGCAATTATATGGAAATGCAGCTAGTGAGCTTGTTGTAAAAGTACGTACAACCTCGCAATGGTGGTAACAAACCTGTCATAGACTGTTAATCCGCCTCAACAGGTGACTTGGCGTATCAGCTCATTGAACATTAATCAAATTTTCAAACATTTACAAGATCTAGGAAGCATCTTTGATGCTGTAGTGCAGGGGTCACCAACCTTTTTGAGACTGGGAGCTACTTCACGGGTACAGAGTAACACGAAGGGCTACTTGTTTGATACAGTCTTTATAACAATAATATATATA
>CAEFZY010037023.1:0-16086 GCA_903066815.1 Brachyrhaphis roseni
AACAAGTTGTGTTGATTTAATGCTGCAGCTGCTGGGATCTTTTTTTCTGCCCACTGCATGTTGCTGATTAGCTGAGGATCAATAAAAGTTTCTCAGCTGCAACAGACTGCAATAAAAAGGTAAAGATTGTTGCCCGTGGCTGTCCGAGCCTGAACGCTGTCAGACGGGGAGGAAAAGTTTAGCACCGGGAATAAACCGTCTCAAATTAGAGCAGACGAGGAAGAGCTAAGATTAGACCAGCGCTCGGTCGGCAGCTTAAGATGTAGTGACGTGGCTATGCATACAGCTGAGCAGCATCAGGGAAGCCCTGTTATGATCTGCAGGGCGTGCCTTATTAGTCTTATCTAACGCTCACACTCGCCTCACTGTGGGGCTCCTGAGCAGGGCTCCCCCTATTTCACCCTCTGCAGTGAGGCACTACAGATAATCGGGGGTTTCCCAGACCTGGCCAATCAGGTGTCTGACCAGAAAGGCTATTAATAGAGAATCTATGAGTGAAATTTCTGAGGTACTGAAAGTGCCTTGTTGCTGAGTATTTGCAAGAGTGCAGAGTCTAAAATTCTACATTAAAATATAAACGCAAAAGAACAGAGGGATGCCCATTACATAAAGAAAAAGCTGAAGTCATTATTGAACAAGCAGTAAATCAGCGTAAACCTTCATACTTCTGTAATGATTATTACTAGCAGAAGCGGTTAAACATAAAACAAACAGGTGACACACAATGTGAAAAAACCCCCAACAAAAACGATATTTCAAAGTCTTCATTTCACTCTTTTTAGATCCTTTTATAGCATCCTTCAAACTGTCTAGTGTGCAAGGAGAAAACAGGAAGGACAAACAAGTCAAGGACATCGAGTGCTTAGCTGAAATCCCTTTCAGGGAAGATAAGAGGGGCGATGAGGGTCCAGAGGTAGAGCCCGAGGCCCAGCCAACTAGAGCACATCTTCACCCACACAGCTGGCATCGTGCTCTGCATGGCTTGTGTGGTGGTGTCTGGTCTGACAGGGCACACACAAGGAGACGCACAAGTTAATAAACAACTCAGAATGTTACAGCTATTGACGTTTATCTGAACTTTTTTGAAGAAAATGTCCAGGGGTGGGTGAAAGTCTTTTTAAATGAATAAAAATATTCAATCTGACATTTCTGTTGCTGTAAGGCGCCATCTGGTGGTTCTACATAGAATGGAGAAAAACTTAAGGCTAAACCAAATGAGTTCAAAATATTTAGGTGTTATCCTTGGTCTCATTGTGGTTTCAAATTTTAACCCAATCCATAAATATCCATCCAGTAGAATATACAAAAATTGATAGCTAACTGCTACATTTTCACATCTTTGTTTTATTTGACTGCATCACATTCGACCACCTGCTTTCATCTCCTAACAACACTTACTGGTACCAGTTGGTCAGCGTCATCATGATGTAGAGCGAGGCCAGGCAGAGGTGGAAGTGGAAAAAGGAGTAGCTATAAGTGACATTCTCCTCCTCGTTGTCGACAGCCCGGCGCACGCCGTCCTCCCCTATGACTCCCTCGCCACCGGATCCTGTGCCCTCCTCTGTCTGCATCAGCTTGTTCACCTGAGCGTTGCTGGATGAGCGGATACTGAAGAGCGCAAAGGAGGATGAAACCAGTAAAGTAAAACGTGCTTTTTTAGAGACATGGAAGGCATATAAACCATCTGATCACTAAATGATCAGTTTGAGACTGGCTGCCATCTAAAGCTGAGTAATATGGTGTAATGTGTATAAAGTATCTATACACCTTGACCATATTGAGATGTGCCCAATTCAAGTGTATTTTCATGGGATTATTTTGTGATGGACCCACTTTATCAGCCCCTTAATCCCTGACCTTACTGCTGTATTCCTTGGTCTTCATGATACTGATTATCCATCAATCTTCTGTACAAAACCTCTGAGTTCTTCACAGATCAGATTAATTTATACTGAGCTTAAATTACTCAAAGGGAGACAATACACAGACTGGAGTTTGTTTTTGTGGTGTCACTGTAAACCTGGCTCAGTAAAACTGCATACCAAGAAAAATTTTTTGAAAACCTTGTCTAAATGTCCTTCCACTTCACAATAATGCACTACTTTGTGTTGGTCTAAACTGTGTTTAAAATGTCCAACAACGCAAGATGAAGTACCTTAGTCCATTTACCACCAATCATTTGAACAATGATGACATAACAGATTTGTTGTAAGGTTTATGACCCAACAAGCACGCAAGTTTCACTTCTGCTAAAGCAAACGTGTAAACATGTAAAGCAGTCTTGCTTTAAAGCAGATTGGACACTAACCTATACTGCCCTCTTGTGGCCATCAGACAAAACAATGTGGCTTAAAGTTGCAAACTGCATACTGATCCATTAAAAATCCTTCCCTGTTAGAGGAGGATTGCTAGCAAGATGTCTGTTATGCAGAAGTTTTCACATTTAAAGAAAGAAACTTTACAAAAATGTGTATGTTACTTTAAAGAAACTTTAAGTAAATGTTGGGGCAGCGCTGCAATGAGTGATGTAGCTAGTTTAGCCAGACCGAGGGCATACGGGTTAAAATGTATGTAAGCTCATTTGTTTTTAAATATGATTTTCATATTTTATGATTTTTTGATAGTATTTTGTGTGCATTTATGGCCTTGAGACTCCCAATGAAGTTTGATCATGATAAACAAATTAAAATGAAGTCCTGTTATGTCTACCTGGCGTAGAGAGTACAGAAGAGGAAGATGACCAAACCAACGATGCCCTGAGCATCCCACCACTGCACGTGTCCTGATTCTGGGCTGGCAGATGGTTGGGTGGTGTTGGCATGCGAGACGAGACTCAACAAGCTCGGGTTACATTTCCGATCTAGAGAATATAAACATACGCACTGTTAGAAATCCACCACACTTCATAAAAGCTCCCAAAAACTTTCAAAGAACTTAAAGTAAAGCTGTGGTGCATGATATGGACTGTCTGTTGCACAAATACATGCACATTTTTCTAAATTATCCTAATCTGCTGTACATTTTTCCCAAATCTGAGCATGGTGTTTTTAACACCTACAGTATTTTTTTTATTATTATGCAGTAAAATATCCTTTGCATTCTCTGAACAATTTCTTTTCTCACTTTGCTTTATATTTTTATTTATGAGTAAATTTACATTCTTAAACTTGCCTGTCACTTTGGTACTCCTGACTTTCTTCGCTGATGGACAATAAATGATATGTTGATACTATTCTGCTCTTCTATTAATTTGCCACTTTACTCCACAGATTTTTTTATACTAAAATTAAAGGTTGATTATTACTATTATTATTATTATTTTCAGTGGGAAATTCTGCAACAAGTTTGAAAAAAATACATTAAACTAAGTTCATCACAAGACTCTCCATTCTTGTTTTTCCACTAACAAACTACAGATCATGCACAAAAAATACGAAGGTTGGTTGCTAAAATTAGCTACAACTGTTTAGTTGTCAGGCATTATGCTACATTAGAACTCACCATCGTAATTGAAAACCTGCGGCACGTTAACAAGCACATGTAGGAAACAATGAGCATTAACACGACTTATTAAAAAAAAAAGAGGAGGGAATTGAGACTTTGGTTAGCACTCACTTGGATTGTTGGTCATGGCTGACCAAGTGACATACATGGTGTAAAGAGAAATGAGGGACGCCTGGAGGAGACCAGAGTGTGGCTGAACTTCCTGGAATAAACAGGACAAAAACACAAACATTTAAGTAGCCAAAGTATGTAAAGTGGTAAGCATTAGCAATTCACTGCTTTGATATGAAGGTTTTTATGGAAAGAGTTGTTCACGCTGAAAAAAAAAAAAAAATCTATTTTAAAATTGTCCATCTAAAAACATAGGATGGACAATTAACAGATCTCTCCTACAATCCAAGACACAATGAGAAACTTTACCTGTATTTTTGGTAAGATGGACACAACAGAAATGATGAGGCAGAAGATGAGGTTGAGGCTGATGAAGACTTTGTGCTCAGTGCAGTCGTCTGGCTGCGTGTAGTAAATGTAGAAAAGCACCACAGCAGAGAAAGCCAGCGCATAGTGGAGGACGGTGAAGGACAAGAGACCTGAAATGAAGAAAAACAAGGTGAGACACAAACAAGTCTAAGATGGGAAAGTACAGACACTGTAGGTCTCAAAAGTCTACACACCACTTTAGTGAAGTAAATAAATATATAAAATTAAACTGATAAATCATCTTTTCCACATGTGAGACATGCATCCTACACAGCTAAAATGTACAAGATCAATGTTCAATTTTATTTGGGAAAAGTTGAGAAATATTTACCATGGTATCAATTTTTACATTTAAAGACCTTGTGGGTAATTTTAAAAACCACTGTGGAAACTGGACAGAAATCAGGCTGCATAGCGTAAGATACAATTCAAAATGTCATATTTAAAAATACTCCATATTTAGAAGAACAACAGAACTACCACATTTTAAAAAAGGAAATAAGCAAAAATTTATTTGGATAAATGAGAATAAGCAGCTTTGCCAGAAATAGATGTCAAATATAATGCGAGAAGTTTTCAGTCTATTCAACTCTTCCTGTTGGGTTAGTCTTAGTCAATATTTGTTTGCACAGTCCACATGACAGAAACCATATTGAAGCTTCCTACTACAAATTCTGTATACAAATTAGAATGTTCATCTTTTGTGCTTAGATATTTTAGACATTTGGTATGACTCCTGCAGGAACCTTGTGGTCAGGATGAGCAATTATCTTTTATATGTACCATTAATTACTAATAAGGGACTCCTGAGGAAGCTGTCAGGTTTTTTTTTGTATTTCTTCACCTCTACAGGTTTGCTATCACCTTTTGTATTATTAATTAATGTGGTTGAACCCTACAGCATGTTCACATACTTCCTCCACCCTAGGTACTGCTGATTTCTATAACTTTTACACTGCATACTGGAAATTTTGATTTTAGCCCCAGTTTTCGTTTTAAAATATTGTATGTTTCACAACTTTAATAAAAGGTGTAGAGTCAACCATAACAATTTTAAACTTTGTTTTTTTGTTGTTTTTTGTTTTCCAAAAACTTCACCTGCAAACCAGCATTTGTTCTGGGTTTCCTCAGCATTTCCAACCCAGATCTTATTCCACGAGTGAGCGAAGTCAATCAGGAGAATGAGCTGAATCAAAATGAAGATGAAGGATCCTACTAATCCAAAGTAAAACCACACTGAGAAAGACAAAGGAAAATGACTCGTAAGTTTACTATTCAGGTTTTAAACTTTAACCTACATATATGGAAATATGATCAACAGGAAATATAGAAATTAGTCCTCACCAGAATTAAATGCTCCATCCGGGATAAAAAACGCTCCCACTGTGATCCCAACTAGTATCAGAAATTTAAAGAACCAGAATCTGGAGAAGAAAAATTAATTTACAACTGCACCATGAGGATGACAAAAAGTACTGCAGCTCTGACCGGATGTGTCCAGCAAAAAGCCAACAGGGCTCTCACCCATTTTGAATCACTGCTCTTGGGTCTCTGCTGTTCCGGACGCGAATCATTATGGCCGAGAACAGAAAGAAGAAGCAGGCCATGGCAAAGCACATGCGATACACAGACTTGTACCCCACAATAACGTCACACTTGACCTGGTTTTCGATACCAAGTATGGTCGTTCCTCCCTGGCAAAATCCTGGGATCTACAGAAGGAAAATTAAACACATGAAGTAAAATCTCTCACAGATACACAAACTGCCTCTCTCAGTACACAGATCTTTAAATTTAGGAACAGCAACACAAACACAACACCTGAAATTGCAAAAATATTCATACCCCTTCACATTTTTTAACTTGACGGCAACAAACTTTAATGATTTCCTACCAGGATTTTATATGACAGACTATCACTAAGGAACAGATAACTGTGCAACACATATGCATAAAGACTCCTTTTCTGATATCCCAAAACAAAATCCATTGTCTATCATCTACACAGCATGAGCTGTATATTTGTACGATTTGACACATGAAGTTGTGTAAACCACATTGTTATATTCCTTTTCTTCTTATTACAACATGTTGGCTGTGGGAGCTCACTTTGCGGAGTTGTGTTTCCATTCCAGGTAGGATCATGATGACTGAGACCATAGTTCCCAGAAGCAGAAAGAAAGAGAAAACCAGCCGTGTCACTGTGGAGTTATTGGAGGATGGACAGCAGCCACACACAAGGCATGGTGCTGAGCCACACAGACATGAGGCCTGGAGATAAATGGAGACAAAGTAAAACACCAAGAGGGTTTAAATAATACAAAAAATGAATAAAATCCCTCAACATCAACTGCCTTAATGCAGGTCAAGGTCAAGTAGATATCATAAACCTGTTGTGTCCTATTGGAAATACTGATCTAGTAAATAATTAAACAAGATCGTCATTTACCAGTACATCACAAGTGCACACTCATAACGACGTAATAAAACAGCGAATATTTCTGCAGCTTTAGGCCAACAAAACTTGATAGCACTAGCTTCTTTTTTGTCACATACTTAATCCTGTTAAAATAAGGCTTTCAGAATTTCAACCATCCACTTATCCAACTTATTAAAAACTGGCTAAGCTAAGGCCACTAATAGCTGTTTATTTAAGAGAAATAAATTAGCATACACACAGCTGGTTAAAACTGACCGCGTTACACTGTAACAATAAATGTCAGGTTACGTGTACGTCCAGGTAAACATGTTGAGCTGTTTTCGCTCAGTTCGGACGCTTATTCACTCATACTGACGAGTAGCCTCTCAAACAAAATCTGTCTGAATGTTTCAGAGCAGTAAAGTATGGCTAACATACGATTTAACTTACTATTTTAGTATTATATGTGGAAGACTGAAGTTAGCCTTAGCTTTCAGGTAGATGGGTCATGTTAGCGCAAATCCATTTTGACCACCAGAGTACAAAAAGCTGATGTTTAAAATGTGAGCTTTGTCATAAACAGATACTCACACAGCTGGCCAAGGAGCACAAAGCCATACAGGCCCCCATTTTGTCACGTTAAAGAGTGGAAATGTTTCGGGTTGTGCCTTCTTCCTCTGAACTGCCTGGACAAAACCACAAACTAACCGGAAGTAACTTGTTGTTTTTCAAAATAAAAGTGCTGACAGGTTGCAAGTCAAACGTCCATCACTATATTGTCCAAGATTTTCGTCAAAAGAGCCAAAATCGTCAAGATAAAAGTACTGCAGGGCCACAAAATGTATATATATATATATTTAAGTTTATAAATAAATTTCTTGCAACTTTTTATTTCATCTGCTCAATAAAATAAAATTAAATATGTTAAGTACGTTAAACATGATTTTCACATAGCCCACATTTCTGTATTAAAAATATGTTTAATTGATCTGCAAGATTGTTTTTCTCAGTGTACAAGAGGACACTGTAAATCTTTGTAGATCCAAAGCATCTTTAACAAGCGTTGCTAAAAGATAGGCATGGTGTTTCCAAATTGAAAAATTTCGTGAGGTTTTTCCATGTATCTTAACATATTGTTGTGAAATATTTGAAGTTTTATTTGTTTTTCTTTAGGACAGAAATGTACCATAAACCTATGATATAAACAGAAACTTTCCATGAAAAGGAAAGAAATAAAAAACACATCCAAACTGTTTGGACCATTATCACAAGATAATAAGTGATCTGACAGTTTTGATTGTGTCTCTATTGTGTTGATAGTCTGAATGGTTTCAGGGGCCGTTTTCATGTGCAGATCCATCTCAACTTTGCACAAACATAAACATGCAGTGAATAAATCAATTTTAATCAGTTTTTTGTACCAAAGAGTTAAGAATAAGCACATTTGCAAGGCTCTTTAAATGTGTATACATTTTACATTTTTTAAATTGACATATGTGACTGTATACAAAATAGACCAGCAAATATTGCAGTAAGCATATTGGGCTCTGTACTATATTTATAGCCGATGTGCATGTCTTTTTCTGCTGAAGTAAAACTAAGAAGAGCACTTTCAGTGTCCTTATGTCCACAGACAGACAGTGAACACAGCAAGTCTGAAACCTGCCATCTGTCCTTTCCTCTAAATGTCCCAGGAGATCAGAGTCTGTTGCTCAATGGTCCAAACAAAGACAAGTCTATCAGAATTCTAACAATTGAGCTGACAGGCTTTGATTATTTTCTATATAGATGTTTTTTTGGGGGAGGTTCAAAGGGTATCCTCTTTGTCCAGTTTAGAGTCGTAGGGGCCTATTGCAGCTGTTAATAGGGAAGAAGAGGGGTACACCTTGTCAGTCCCTCAAAGGGCCAACACAGAGAAAAACATGAACACAAAGAATATGCAAATTCAACAGAAAGGTCTGCAGCCTGAGGTGGTCTGGTATTAGTGAATCCAAACTGTCATAGCAAAATACAGTGTACAAACAATGGCAACAGTTGTTGTGCACAACCACCCAGTGTCAGGGCCTGTGCATTTGCACTCTTGAGTGCAAGTCCTCTGTAATCACCTCTTCCCTTTGACAGTGGCAGATACACTTGGCTGGCTGCAGCTGACATTGCTTGTAGTTTGTGGAATGCGGCATTCAAGATTCCAGCTTGCCTCTCGTGCAGGCCTGCACTTTGATCACCTATTTCAGGGATATTCCTATTTTTTTGTTCTCGCTCCTGTAACAAAGAACGTATATAGTGCAAAAAAGTTTCTTCTTTTAGCCTCTTGGGATTAGGAATTGTGACTTTTTATTAGATTTTGATCTTTTTTTCTCCTATCAAGACAGAAAATAATACAACTTTGCTGAGAAGGAAGGATGTCATCAGGTAGATTTTCCAATAAATTAGTCTATTCTTGGTTGAAACAGTCTGGATTACATATTCCACAGGAAACAAGAATATTTATAACCCTGTTAAGATGGGTGGTAAAACATCCAGACAGAATTACGCCACACAACCATTATCTATACCCACTTATGTGTGCATTGTCATGAGGGGGCTGGTGCACACCTCCAGCAGTTATTGGTAAGAGGCAAGGTACAAACTAGACAGGTTGCAAGTCCATCATAGTGAAACAGAAACACACAAGACGAATGACCATTTTTGCACTCATTCAGAACTAAAGTAATTTAGCGAGAACAATTGATCAAAGTTTGGACTGTGGGAGGAAGCTAGAGTACCTGAAAACAACACCCACATCAATGTGCAAAATTCATGCAGAAAAATTCCTGGGCTGCAACTTGAACTCAGGACATTCTTGATGCAAAACCACAGCGCTATTGCATCTGTGCAGTCCATATACATCTATATCAGCAAATTAGAATTATTTTTTTTAATATAATGGAATATATTTCTATTTTGTTACTTGTATTAAAATTAATTCACTATGGCCCACAGTCTAAGATATAAACAATTAAAACTTACCTTACTTTGATTAAGGGCATAATTTATTTTACAATTATCTGCATGCATAAACATACACCATAATGACAGTGTCAAACAAAAATGAAGGTGCATCAAATGTATGAGCTTTGTTAATGTTATATAAATAAACCATGGCTCTGATTGAGGAAAAGATTGTTATCGCTTTTTAAACAGTACTAATCAGTACTCTTCTGTCAGTGGAACTCTAACTGTCTCTGTATTTACTACTATAAGTCGGAGGGATGTGTTTAAGTTTTAGAAAAACATTTGAGCCATTTTCTCTCTCTCTCTTCAGGATGCCTGCCTGTATGCCTGGCCTTCTTCGCCTTCCTGCTGGCGCGCTCGCCTTTGCAACAGCCGCGGTGATTGGTTAATTTGGACCAATGAGACACCCCTATCTGTTCTGACGTTGACAACACAGGAGGTTTGTGCGCGAAGGTGCAGATGTTGGCGGTTTGAATAGAGGCACAAAGGTAGCAAGAGGTCCGCTCTTCAGGCCGAGCTACACTTGACGGTGAGAACAATTACCCTCATTGAGTTGTCTTTCCTGAGTCTATGAGCGCCTAAGAAAGCTTTGGCAGCGATAAAGGTCGTTGTTGACTGTTTATTCAGTGTTTATGGCTTTGAACAAGGTAGGTAAAGTCACTTTTTGGTTCCTACACTATTTTGTTCAAATAAATGATTTTTTTTTTGTTGCTTTATGAATGATTCTATTGTCAGTCTAAAATCTATATATTTTAGGTATTGCAAATGCTGCCTCCAGCTTTTTTTTTTTTTTTTTAATAAACACAACAAAGACTAGTACAGCAGTTGTGTTGCCCCTCCCCGCCATTTTTGCACAAATGAGTGTGCAGCCTCCAGCTGTGGGGCTCAGCTTTTAACCTGCCTTTCTCTGCGGGGCAACTATATGCAAATATTTAGCTAAATGCTATGTTATTAGAGAGGTAGAGAACATGTTTTGACTGGGGTTTAATGTTATGCAACAACTAACGTGTGACACAATATGTATATAAAAAAAATGTGTAGTCTGTCCAAATATGTGTGTATATGTAAGGAATGTGCATGCAACTTTTCAAACTTGCATCTCCAAAGTATTTATCCCAATAGACATTATTAGCTAAGTATTTATTTTATCAAGTAGTTGAATATTTCATCATCATTAACCTGCAAAGTTTTCTGCTAAAAATTATTAACATTAGTACTTTAATTGTCTGATTGCTTGTGATCACCTAAGTATTCTAAGTCATCTTTATCGACTTCCTGAGAAATAGCACCATAGGGCTTTTACAGTTTGTGTAAGGAAATTATGCAAATAAAAAATTGTGTCCATTGACACTGGTTAAAACACTTGGTTACTACTATGGTTAGTTTTTACTTAAAAATTAGAATTTTCTACATTTGAAATAAAAAAATGAAACCATTATAGTTGGAAAATCAAGGGTATCACTATCAGCAGTTAGGCTGGTCACTTAGTATAACATTTAAAACAAAACCAGTGGATTGTAATATTCCCAAATGTAAGTTTGGATTTCATAACTAAATGACAAATATCTTATATAATAAATAAATAACACCAATAATTCTTCTGAGAACTAGTAAAAGTAACTTAGGCATTACAAGTGCTACACTGCGCTCAGAACAATTGTAGATATGAGTCCAAAGTTAGAAAGGCTTGCATGCCTTGCAGTAAGATGAGAGCTTTCTGATTAAGATGTAGCTTTTTTTCAAGTGAAATGTGTATTGTTCCAAATGCATAGCTCCAAATGAATTGCAAGAGTTTAACTTTCAGTTTTTTTGTCTTCTGCAGGAGATTAAAAGACAATCTTTCCATAAAATGGCAAATTGTGATGGTAAGTGTAATCGACTGGAATGCACTTGCATTTTTTTTAAGACCAGCATTTTCTAAAACATTTCTGTCTCCTTCGGTTTTGATGTCAGATCTGAATTTGGAAAACAAAGCAAATTAGTTCATACAGTTTGACTGACAAAAACGTTTTGATAATACGTCATTTTAGAAAGTCAAACAAAATTTTAAATTGAAGTTTGGGATTGAAAAAGATGGGTTATAATTTGACTACAATTGAATATTTAACGAGATTCCTGTGTTTACAGACATTCAAGTGAAGGAGCTGAACAAGCGTGCATCGGGTCAGGCATTTGAGGTCATTCTGAGCCCCTCGACCCCTGATGCCAAAGTGGAGTTCCCGCTGTCCCCCAACAGGAAAAGGGAAACATCTCTTGATGAAATTAAGAAGAAATTGGAAGCTGCAGAGGGAAGGCGCAGGGTATCATAAAACACAAATGGCTAATAGTACATCAAATAAACTTAGCTATTATACTGTTAACTTATGAGGAAGGACTTCTCTTGTCTTCCTGTTAGAGCCATGAAGCCGAAGTTCTGAAGCAATTGGCTGAGAAACGAGAGCACGAGAAGGAGGTCATCCAGAAGGCCATCGAGGAAAGCTGCAACTTCAGCAAGCAGGCGCAGGAGAAACTCAATCAGAAGATGGAGGCGAACAAAGAGAACCGCTCTGCCCGGATGGCAGCTCTCAACGAGAAATTCAAGGAGAAGGTCAGATTTTGATCCTGTATCTACTTTCTTCTCATCTATAATTCCGTATAAAACTTACTAACTAACGTGATTGTTATTGTTTTGAAATGTTTAACAGGACAAGAAGCTTCAGGAGGTGAGGAAGAACAAGGAGACCATAAAAGAAACCTAGAACTAACCTGTTTCTGCTCTTAGTAGAGATATAAGCTATCTGTCTGACAACCTCCTAAGATCTTAATGATGCTGGTTGTAATTATGCTGTAGACTTCTCTGGTTAGTTTTATGTTATCTGACTTTTCTTTTTTTTCTGGAGTTCTGTTTGGCAGCTGACTATACTGTATTTTTTTTATAAAAACAACAGCTTGTAATAAGTTAGTTGTTATATTTACCAATGTCAAAAAAAAACTTAGACTCTTCCAGACTGTTGATAATGCTGTATATCTGAACTGACTATATGATACAAAAGTTCAACCAACCAGATTCAATTCCAGTATTTTGGTTTGTGCAGGACTGTTGTTGTCTTTGACCTCACAAAATTTTGGATAAAATTTTATTTTTGTATTTTCTACCTTTCTTGGAACAACAGACTATGGTGTAACATCTTCATGAAAGCTGAAAACTGTTACTTTACTGTTAATAAAGACTTTGACAATACTGACATCCTGTGGCCGTCATACGTTATGAAAGTTAAATGAATTTGTCTCCAAAATAGGGAGAGGAAAAGTTTTTTTTAATGTATTATTTTGTTGTATTTTTAAAATAATTAGAACAAAATAATTTTGTTATTCTTTCATGCTTAATTTTGACTTTGTAGTCAAAATTAAGCAATGTTTGTAAAAGCACATTTGCATCAATGAAAAAAGCTATCATAAAAATGTTGACAAACAATATTTTACCTGTATATACATCAATATTCCAAATAGTTATATGTAAACAGTTCAGTGTTTTTGCAATTACTGGTGAGTTTCATTCTATCATGATCATGAATTTTAACTTTTGCACAGATTTCCACCACTTTATAAAAAACTGACCGGATGTACTGAGAATTTATTTAGGTTGGACAAATCAAACTGGAAACATAAAGTGGTTGGATTTTCAGCACCTGATGGCTGAAGCAATCTTCAGTCAAACTGAGCTAAACTCCAGTCTAACTGTTCAAGTACTTCTGGCAGATTATTAATTTAACATGTTATTGGATTGTGTTTACTGAACTGTGTGGTTGCTTGATTGTGTCTCCCCTGCAAAGGTTCTCTGAGACAAAGCTGTTTACACCATGTATTACTGGTGAAAAAATTGAGGTAAAACCTGAATGACACGATCTGCATTGTTGGGAAGGTAAGGAGGAATCTAGCCTGAGTTTTATAGGTTTGTTTACATCCGTTAGGCTTTAGCACAGGCTTGCAGTTAGAGACACGCCTGTATCCCAAATTGGATTGGTTCCATGAGATTCCATCTGTTGCATAATTTTGCTCAATTTGATGAAAGCTGTTTCTGTTTATTTACATCTTCAGCAACTTCACTTTTTTCTCCTTGTCAGCGTTCTGATGTGTAATGTGTTCAGTACTAAAACATCCTACACATTTATTTCTACTCCTGACAAGAAATGTTTAAAAATGTTCCAATATTTCAAAGCAATTTCTCTCTTCAAATACTTGTTTCCTTAGAACACATGTATTTGTGTTCTAATACGAATGCAAATACTGCATCTGTGCAGAGATTAACCAAAAATAGAACTTCAAAATATGTCACTGTTCCTTGTCTACTATGATGTCTACTACTGCCAACTGATCAGTTCGATTTTTGTGCCTCTTATGATGTTATCAACACAAATGCATACTTAAAAACGAAAAATGCAAAATCCTGCTGCTTCAGACTATATTTAATTTCACACAATTGTTTAAGAATTTGACAGTATATGTGTGAACACGGTGTGTTTGCAGAAGTGGGTTAGTTTTGCTGTGTTACTTCACCAACCTTCACACTGCAATGTGTTCAAAGAAACCGTTAGCATCATCAAACCACAGCAACGCAGATGTGACAAAACTTGTTTGCAGCCCATATTCTCCAAAGTTAGATCATCCAGTGGACAGGCACCAGAAAGAGCATGTGTTCACTGTTCACACTGGACACCCTGATCCAAGTGTGTAAGAAATATACACTGTGGAGGATTATTTAAATCCAGGAACAATAGGGATTTGTCAGTGAGAGGGACAGCAACAAAGGAAGAGTTGTTACTCAATGTAAAACAAGGAAGATCACAGACCATAAAAGTGATTTCACCACAGCAACCAAGGAGAGACATTGCTTGTTTTTCTCACTTAATGATATTCACTGGGATCTGAAGTGACTGTATGCCTTTTCAAAGCATTTCCACACCTGGAACCAATTCACATATGCCTGGATGTTGTGTTACAACCTCAAACCTCTATGTATTTTATACATTGAGGTCATACATTAATGTTATAATAAATAAATAATAATAATAATGTATGTATATATATATAATGTTAAATGGACACCACTATATAGATAGATAGATAGATAGATAGATAGATAGATAGAGAGAGGTTGCTTCTCACATCCTCACAGCTGAATGAGTTGACTTGAATTAGTGAAAGTGGTGTCCATTTAACCTTTGTTGTTGTGGGTGTTGGTTTCCAAGCAACAGTGAAAAAGAGACCAATCGCAATGGCTGCAGGTGAGATGTCCGCACGTGGAAACAGGAACAATGGCATGTGTAAAGTTCGGGGTTGTGTAAAAACCTTAATGGTGATGCAAGTATACGAAAACCATAATCTCCACAGTGGTAAGAAACAAGATTCTAATTTTATATTTATAGATGATTGTTAAGCTGCATATAATATCTACAAATGTCTTAAAATATGAAATATCAAACGATAAACAGTAAACAGATCAGCTGATTAAGACACTGACAGCTCAGTCCTCCCAGCACCCATTATGTGACAGAAATGCTGTGTGTCAGTGGAAGAATTTGTGTTATCAGTGCCTTGTCCTACACGGCCAAACGGAGGGCGTGATTGGTTGACATGGTGATCTCTAACGCCAGAAAGAGCAGCGGCGTACACGCTGATTGGTCAGGAAAGCCATCCGTCAGAGCGCGTTGGTTTCCTCCTCGGCAGCCGAGCTGCAGCCCGCTGCTGCTGTGGTGACGGTTATCTCCTGCCAGTCCGGCCCATCAAATAATGATATCCATGCTCTGCACGGCTCTAATTGTTTCATCGACGGGTACATCTGACACCTCGTACTGACTCTGCCCCGGACAGGTAGGTGCTTTATGTACGCGCTTAGCTGATCTGTGAAAAATGAAAGGCATCTCGCTGCTGTAATGTAGATGGCACGCCGTGAGAGAAGCGCCTCGACGGCAGAACCCGGGCAGGTTTTTTTTTTTTTTTTCTCCGCCTTTCAGCGGATATCTTGGCTTTATTAAGCTCAGTGAAGGTTTCATGCGATCGGAGATAACAGCAAGCGGACGGTTCATTTTAGATGCGATTGCGGGTTTATTTTCAATTTCTCTAAATGAGAAAACTGCCCCGCCGATCAGGTGCATGAGCCTAACACAGTTCCCAGCAGCAACAGGCCCATTTAGGCCCGGTTTTAATTCGCACAGAGCCACACACAAACCCGTCTTATTTTCATCAGTCGACTTTGTTTTTCTTCTTCATCTATAAATATTTTAAAGGATGTCAGGGCTCACTGGACGCCGAAGGGCGTGGACCTGGGATGGAGCTATGTTACGTAATGCTCCATTCATCTCTCACGCCTCTCCTCCTCATCCTCAGCACATGTTCATCCCACAGTGTCTGATCTGCCCCAGCTCCCTGCCCTCCCCACAGCGCAGGGAAGGAAAGTACAGGAGCTCATATATGATCCAGGGATCATGGCACTGATTACATGGGTTTCTAATATACAGATAATATAGAATAAAGATATTTAGTGGTGAAAAAACGCTAAACATCAAATAGGAACACTAAGAGTCTATGTATATGCTTTCTTTTTTGCATCAAGGCAGCATATTTCTATATCGATATCTATCTATCTATCTATCTATCTATCTATCTATCTATCTATCTATCTATCTATCTATCTATCTATCTATCTATCT
>CAEFZY010037024.1:0-75564 GCA_903066815.1 Brachyrhaphis roseni
GTGTGTGTGCATGGTTGTTTGTCCTGTTTGTGTCTGTGTTGCCCTGCGACAGACTGGCGACCTGTCCAGGGTGACCCCGCCTCTCGCCCGGAACGCAGCTGGAGATAGGCACCAGCACCTCCTGACCCCATTAGGGACAAGGGTGAACAGAAAATGGATGGATGGATGGATAATTGTTGACTAAAATTTTCCAAGTGTTGCATTTTTCATGCTAATGTAATATTTAGCCAGTTGGAGAAAGTCTCGGCTAAATTAGATCAAATTTTACAACATTAACTCATTGTATTAAAACTTGTTTAGATTTTATGCCTTTAACTGCAAGACATGCTATGGAAGATGGATCTGCTCAGAAATATTACTGTCTTAAATGAATGGATGAAGGACAACAAAACATAACAGATGATTGAAAAAACTAGAAAATAAAATATGTATATTTGTAATTTCTATTTTTTAAGCAGAAACACCGCGATTTATCCTGGATTTATGGAGCCAGTAACTAAAAAACAAAGCAGCAGAACATTGCAGGCTCTTCATAAATGGGGTCAATCCATACAGACTGGTTCAATGATAAACACACAGCTGGAGTTACTGTAAAAAGAAGAATTAACCAAGTCAGTCCACATGCTAAAAAACATTTTGCTTTTTTAACTAAAAATATATTTTTGTAATTTGTTGCAATCTATATTTTGTTTTTGTGTAACACTCACAATATATTCATTATCTAATATCATAGAAAGCTGTAATGATTAAGGAAAGTCTACTATAATACTCTGTAATGAATTTTCTACAATAAATAGTGTAAATGGAGAGACGTAGAGTAAAAACGCTGCTCCTGATGTCCCTTCATAGTTTCAATTTTTTTTTGTCTCTTCCTCCTCTGAACAGACACAAACACTTTGCAGCTGAAACTAAGGAAAGTCTTACATCATGAAGTGTTGCAAGGCTTCAATGAAGCTGCTTTCAGAGCAGGGATAGGAATGTCTGGCTGAGGCAGAGATTGCTACACAAACTCTTACGTAACAACTTTTGGTGGGGTTATGCGGAGCACTTATTAGACATACTGGCTAATTTAAGCAGAACATAAACTGATGTGCTAAAATAAAACTCAACACCTAATCCAAATCTGATCCACTCTGTCTGGAAGTTCAGGATTAGAAATGGAAATGGATAAGTGGACAAAAGCATGATCATGCTGAGCATAATCTTTATAGTAATCCAGGTTACTTTTAATCTTTCTTGGGATAAATACTGCAATCTGAGCAGGATGCATTTGAATGAAGTCAACAAACAATCTTACTGTCTGTTTCCGTCTTGTGGACCTTTTCTTCAAAACTACGGTCCAATCGGCCTTGATTCAGGACCTCAGGGCTCGGCACCTGAGGAGAAGACGCAGGTCGTCTTCTGGATGCAGGTCCAGAGTCATATCGTTCCCATGGAAACACCGCCGAAGGTGTGGAAAAGACATCCGACTGGTCAGATGGGTGGCGGAGTGGTGTGCTACTGTGCTGCTGTCGAGGCAGCGAAGGTGCGGACGTTTCTGAAAACTGGAGCCGCTGCTGCAGAGAAAGATTAGACAACGCAAAATTAAAGTTTTTCCAGTTTAACTAAGAACATGTCTTTTAAAATGTATTGTTAAGCTGATTTACTTAAGCTGTCTTTTTTGCATAGCACACAGTTATTAGATAGTGTCAGAAAAAAACATAAAAATCAAGACGTGATATTCTACATTTGTCTCATCCTACAAAAAAAAGTTTAGACATATGCTTCTCTTGTTCCAGACCAACAAGGCTTATACAAATATAAATGCAGCAAGCTTGATGTGGAAGAACTTGGTTGGCCTGCACAGAGTCCAGACTCTAACCTGGAAGAATACCAACAGGATGGATTAGAGAGCCAGAACTTTTCATCCAACATCAGTGTCTCAAATGCACTTCTGAAAAAACACAGTGAAATATACACATGAACACAGACCTGTGGAAAGCAGGCTGGTGAGTAAACATAGTTTATATCTGTTGTTCAAAAGCTTTTCAAGAGAAAAGCTTTGGGAAACAGCTGGTGAGTGGAATCTGATGAACTTTAGCTCAAAAATCAGATTTATTTCTGAACAGTGAATGCCCCATAGCTAAACTGGTATTTGTATTTTTTGTTGTTGTTGTTTGGTCAAATACATGAGTTTTTGAGCTACAAAAACTCAAGTATTTGTAGATCAATACTTGAGTTTTTTAGTCTGTAATGTTTGTTTAATATCTACTAATCTGTGTCTTAAAAAAAGCTCTTCAAGAAAATCGCTGCAGCAAAATTTGACTTAAAAATGTAGTTTTCTAGTGTTTACATGACAAATCCTTAAAACCCACTTCCTTTTTACTATAAAACCCAGAAATATTTTATATTTTCGGTATTTTTAATGCAAGCATAAGGATTAAATAAGTGCTCACTTCTTCCTAATCCTTTTGAAACAGAAAAGTGGTGTTGAATTATTTTGTTCTTGGTTGTGTATGCACATGTTTTCTCTGTCGTACTGATTGCTTGTTTTTTTGTTTTTAAAAACCTTTTGAAATAAATAAACAAATCAAATCAATTTCTTTACATTTATGTTAGATTTGGTCTTGTCAATATGTTTTTTTTTTTCCTAAACAATCAAACTTGACTGATAAAAAGGGGAACATTTTGTTAAGAATTTTGATTAAAAATAATAACGTTCACATATAATCTTTTTTCTAAATAAACCTCTGTTTCTATATGAAAGGCCAAAATTGTATTTTATAAATGACAAAGAGAAAAACTAATTTCTTCCTAACAAAGGGAAGTCTCGTTACCTGATCCTCAGAGGGAGTTAAATGTTTACTAATGTGTTTAAATGGCAAAAGCAGATCAAACATTAATTACAGACAAATCCATGTGGTCCATTTAGGTGGAATAAAACTAAGTCTGTAATTTGAGGATAGACTGGAAGAACAAAGACGGATGTTAGTTCTGTTTGTCTGGCAGACAGGAGCTAAATCCTCTCAAACTCCACAGGAGTTTAGGATTTGAAGAAAGCTCAGTGGAAGAATAAGCTGGTACTTACTCTGACGTGATGACCCCGGCTCTGTCCTTCATCCCGCTGCCCGGATCTGTCTTCCTGTCTGCTTCCTGCAGGGCAGAAACACAACATAGCGACTGAAGTCAGAGCCTCAAACGTATCGACAAAGTTGAACATGAACAACAGCTGCGAATATCCAAACAGTGGAAAGATAAACATAGCAGCCCCCAGGGAGAGATAGGCTGGGAAAGATTCAGAGCTGAAGGACTTTATTTATAATCTCTGCTCATCTGGGGATCTCTGTGGTTTTACTGTTTAATTAGCTAAATTATACAGGGGAATTAATTTAAAGAAAGGATAAGACAGGATCTGCTAAAGAGAACAAACAAAGGAGTCATAAATTTCAAACTGTACCATTGTGTTCCCAGGGTGAGGATGCAGTCCAGCAGGGTGTGGAAAACAGAGTGGTGTCTGCGCGCCGGCTGCTGTTCTGCAGCTTTTCCAGCTCAGCTTCCAATCTGCCACAGAGAGAGGACTGATGGTGAAACAGAGGGCAGGAAAACAGAAAACCCTCTGATAACAAATGTGATCCTGATGCAGGAAACTAATGGAGTTAGAATAAAACCAGTGTTGACTCAGCACCATAATTTAAATGAAACGTCCAGGCCTTTGCAAAAGGCTTTAAAGCATTACTTTGTGTCACATTACGACCACAAATGACAGAGTGTTTTACATGCAATTAGTGAAACCACAAAGTGGAAGAAAAAATTACTAATAAGGGCCAATAAGGCAAAATCTATTGGCGGGGATACATAAAAGGATGAAAAGAAGAATGCCACTGTTGGAACAAATCATCCAGTCCAGTTACAGTTTGCAAGAAGCAAGAGAGCACAGAAAATAAATGGAAAAATGATACAATCTGACGAGATCAAACACTGCATGTGCAGCGGTAAAGTAGCAAAAGGCATTTCTACAATGCATCAACCAAGAGGGTTCAATGCAACTGAAGGCCGCACTTCCCACATTGTAAATTGGAAGAAACACTGCCCTCTCGACAAATATATACTGAGTTACCACCAAGTCTGTCACAATAAGCAATTCATTAAATTAAAATGAGCTAAAAAAAATTAATTCTGATAAATAATACATTTTAGAGGGCAATTTTGTTTGCAGAGTCTTTATAATTCATGTTTCATTTATTGTTTTTGGTTGTCATGTTTTATTTTGGATATTTAAAATATCTTCCAGTTCCAGCATTAAGTGTTCGATTGAAATGAAGGTTCATTAATTTTTGAGAGGGCATACTTAAACTTAAACTATAAATATATTACTTGAAAATTGTCACAAAACAATTATTAATTATTTCTGACAATTTATCACCCAATAAAATTGTTATTGTGACAGGTCTAGCTACCATGTTAAAATCCCATTGGGGTACATCGATATTTCTGGTTGGAATGAGACAAAATTTGAAAAAATTTTGCAAGAAACTGCATGCAATTTGGAGACATCCTATCAAATGAAGTTCTTGATGTTTTAACTTAGAAATTACAACATACTTAATAATATGTGCATAATTCTATTATGGTTAATGATTACATAAAACAACGTGGTGGCAGGAAAGCTAAATATCAGTGACATAGCACTGTAGCTGTGTTTTCATAGTTGACTCCTGCTGACCTCTTGATTTCTTGGCTGAGGTGGATGTTTTGGTTACGAGTCGTGTCGAGCTGCCCCTCCAGAGAGCAGACCTGGGCCTGCTTGGTGTGTAGTTCCTGGGTGAGGCGCTCTTTGCCGGTCACGGCCGCCTCGGCCTCCTCCCGAACGCTTTGCAGATCTCTCTGAACAAACTGCAGCTCTCCACGGACCTCCTCATACTTGGAAGAAAGGAGGAGTTTATGGAGTTTAAAGGTTATGAAGTGTAAAGAGAATATGACACATTGTATTTTAGTAAAACACAAGATAACATCGTCAGAATGGAAGGTTAAAATATTCCTGTTTAAAAGCAAACTGCTGATGCTAACAGTAGCATTTATGACTTTACTAACTGGTCATATTGATTCTCTTGTAGCCTGTAACTGAGAGCTATTCATAAAGCACGTCTGTGTTTACCTTCGCTGTTTGTTTTTCAAGGCTGGTATGAATGTTGTCCAGCTGCAGCTGCTTCTGCTTGTTCTCTCTGGACAGTCGCTCCTTAAACACCTGCAGCTCCTTCACCTTCTGCAGGACCCTCCCAGAGAGGCCCACCGTCCAATCCTCCTCAGCCCAGCTCATCTCTGTCCGTCTGGGCCTGACACCATCGGATCAATAAATCAGCACAAGCACATTTTGATAAAAACAATAGAACATCATCCTGTACAGGAAATGCTAACTTTAAATTATCTACTAGTGACTCGAAACTTATAGAGAAGGGGGTCAAAAGTGTGGCACTGGGGCCATTTGCAACTCTTGAAATAATTTTCCATGGCCGCCAACATCAATTCACAAATAGTACAAATTTGGCGCTCCAGCACTGCTATTTGATGCAGATGGACACAATTTATCATTTTTAAGGAGATTTTTAAATTTAATTTCCAAAAAATGTTTGCTACAATACAACATTTTTTTATTAGCAATATTTCTTTCTTATTTTGCTTTTATTTAAAGTCAGACCACAAAAATCCCGAGACATTTACTAAAATAAAGATTTGGGCACATCCATTCATTAAAGGTAGTAACAAACTCATTATAGTTGATTATAATAGGCAATGTTCAAATATTAGGGAAATGCATGTTTTTATTTTGAAATAAAGCAGACTTGTGACACCCTTTATATGTTTCAAATTTACAGTGAATAGTCATTTTCTACAACAATCTCACTTATTGCAGAATGAGTGAAAAACTAAACAAACCTGTTTCATAAAATTAAAATTATGCTTTCTGACTAATTATTTTGACTGAGAAAATAGATCATAATATTAGAGCAATGAGGAAATCCAGGCTGTAAAAAATAAATAAGGTGCATATAAGTCTTGTTGCATTGTGTTCAAACATAATACAATGTTTTAATCCTCTCTGAATCTGCTTTTCTTTACGACTCTTGCTTTTGTTGCTAAGGCTTTGCTGCCTCAGAGGGACACTGGTTGTCACAGCTGGGCAGCTGTGACTCAATATTTTCCTACACAAAGACAAACTGTTCCAACAGCACTGCCTGCCAGATGAAAATAAATCCCAAGTTTTCCATACTTCGGCATGAGCAGAAATAATTTCTCATAAAATACTTGCTTCAAGCGCAGAAGGTTTCAAGTTCAGCGAGTTTCAAAGGCATTGACTGGAAGTTAGTGCGTGGAGTTAAACAGAGCACGTTGCTGTAAATAAGGGCAGTTGAAAGTGAGAGCACTGGAATGAAGAAAAGCCTGACTGAAAATGACAGGTAAAGCTAAGCTCAGTTTTGACATGTATTGCAGCCTGGAGGCTTATCATCAGGACTCGAGCTGCACTCAGTTTGTGTCATAGCTCAGTGCTGCTGTCATTGTTTACCCGTTTCCCTGCAAACAGACAGAAGGCAAGCAAGAAGATGTCAAAGATCGCACATAGCCAGGATTTACAATCATGCTTCCAGATGACTCAACAACACGTAATCATCTTTGTTGTGTTAAAACTTGTTTTATAATCATTTGAAGTATTTTTTTTAATTTTATGACAAATAAATCTACTGCATATTTACAATTGTATGCCAGTCATGGTTGTGGTAATAAATATAGTACAAGCACAGAAAGAGTAGTTGAGTTTGAACCTTAAATTTTTCTGCTTTGTTCGCTGTTACCAATTACTTTTCTTTCATCAACTAATTGCTCCAGCTCAGAGACAGATTTAATCATGAACTTAAGTCCATTGTTGCACCTGGTGTTTCACAATCACAGTCGGAGATCAGGATTAGGTGAGAGACTTTTATTAAACACAGTAGCATCTCTGTCAGTGGATATGTCTGCTAAATGTTATGACCATGATTCCACACAGCTGCTAAACAGACGAAAATTGGAGGTTTTAGGATATTGTGGTACATTAGCTTTGACAAGCAGCAATTTCAAAATCACTTTCTCATGAAATGCAGTTATATGACCATAATAAATAACATCCACCATCAGGAGAAAGCTTAGATTGATGTTGGCTTAATAAGGGGAACTAATCAGTCATATTTCATAAGAGTCATTTGCCCAATATGGAATTAAAATAAACAAAAATAAGTAATAACACAAAGTGTATAGTCTCCAAAATACATTATTATGACATAGGAAAGTGCGACTACAAATTGATAATAAACATAATAAAATGCCTAAATATTCCAATGACTATGTGTTACAGCTGTTTTCCAGAGTTTCTAATTCTAATCTGCGTTTGCGCCCCTCTTATGAAAAACAAAAAACATCAGAACCTCTGATCAAACCAAAGTAACTATGAAAATGTCTGCTAATATCAACTTCTCACATAAATATTACTGTTGTGGCCAATAACTGCTATTAAACAATGTTGTCCTACTACTTAATGCTGTGACTAAATGACCACATTAATATACTGATATGTCGAAAAATGACTATCATTAACCAACACCAATTAATGGCAAGGTATTTTTCCGGGAGGTGATGTTCATTCAAGTAATATAAACAAATGTTCATATTGTAAACGAGGAGCTGATTAAAGAAAATTTATTTATTTCATAGGCCGTCAAAGAGAAAATGAAACTTGGAGGGTAAAAACTGATGCTTGATTAGTACTATATGTAAATCTGAAAATGCTTGGTGTAAAATAACCATACCCACCACAATACAAAACAAGAAACAATCAGCACCAACTATATACTTAATGCGCTTCACTTTAAGAGAAATGTCTTCCAAGTGTAAATGTGTATTTGACAATGAAAACAAATCCACATATTTAAAAACCGATGCAAAAACTTGTATAGATGCTGAATAATTGTGTAATAAATTGTAAAAAAGTTAAATAATAGCTATAATATTAGTCAAATACTGCAGCATTGAGAAACACCATTTCTTACAGCCGCACTAAAGACAATAGTGTCTGACTTTATAAATAAATTAGACACTTAAAGCCAACCTGTAGCTAAAATATGTTTCACCATGTTGAGGGTTGGATAGGCATACTGAAATATTATTTCACATATATGGTCAAATGTTTGCTTGTTTTTTGCACAATTGGAGTCCCATATAATTTATTTCACGCCACTAGAAAACAGAAAAATAAATAATCTGAAGGTTTCCTCAACAGGTTAGCTTTACCACGTGATCAATGACGTAGCAAATGAATGAAATTTATATTGCTTTCGTGGCAATTGTTAAAAAGTTGCAATAGCACATATACAAGACGTGGATACAGGAGGCAAACATCCGGAAACCCCTACAACGATGTTTCAATAAAAAATACAAACAATTAACAAAAACAAACAGAAAGAAAATCGTCATTTTTACGTCAACTATGTGAAAAACTCGCAATCTTTGCTAAAGCAGGTCAGGAGACTTTTCCATCAGGTGTCAGCTCGGTCCGTCAGTGACCAACGGCTGGCATCGACCCAGCGGTGATGCTACAAGCTAACCCACAATAAAGCTACTCACCATTCACTTCAGAGCGTCACAAAGAGCGCGACCGGCCGGGGACGCTCAGGCACGGCCGTGACAGCGGTCACGGAGCCAAACTCCGACGTCCACGGAGACAAACAGCGACCTGGAACAGGACAAAACTCAACCCGAATGTTGACAGCTTTTATGTGAGCTGCAAAATACCGCGGGATCTGTCCCACTGATAACCCAACAGAACCCGGGCGGCACGAGGCAGGAGGGGGCTGATGACGTAGACGGGGGAATGTTTTGGGACAAGTCAGCGTGGCTGAGTGACTCTCTGAGGCCCTCTAGCGATGAAAAGATGTCACTCACTCAAGTCCCGTAAGAACGTCACTGTACTAAATGATCATTTGTGTATTTTTTTATATTAAACTCTATAAATACTAAAATATATATCTTCTACGGCTGAGTTGTGCATTTCACTGTTAATTTGTGTTTTTTATTAAAACAAAGTTGCATAGTAATTACTGTTTAGTACAATTCAGTATTTTCACTATGTTGTTCAACAGCTACTGTATTCTTTTTGCTTAAATGTATTGATATTTTCTTATTTGTATTTTTAGTTTAGCTTGTATGGTGTTTTTTTTTACTGTTTTGTTTTGTTTTTATTCTGTTGTTTTTCACTTCTGCTACTCTTATTTTATTATGTCTGTGACAGCTTAAATTTCCCACTTGTGGGACTATTAAAGAACTATTTTTGTTTTATTAAAACAATGTTGCATAGTAATTGCTGTTTAGTACTCCTTCAGTATACTCCATATGTTGTCCATCAATAGCTGTATTTCTTTACAAATATATATTGATTTTTTTGTATTTATATTTCTAGTTTAACTTGTATAGTATTTTTTCTACACTGTTTTGATTTTTATTGTGTTGTTTTTCCACTTCTGCAACTCTTATTCATTATGTCCATTTTCTGTTGTGTTAGTTGTAGGACTAATAAAGGATTATTTTATCTTATTTTGTCTTATCTTAACTTTCCCTTTGTGAAGCAGATAATTCTATTCTATTCTATTCTAAACCAAATAATTTTTTTCTTTCTACTTCTAATTTATGCACTACTTTGTGTTGGACTATCATATGTTTAAATACATTGAAGTTTGGGGTTCTGACAAATGACAGCATAAAAACAGAGACATGGAAGAACAATTTTTGAAGGCGCTGCATAAATAAAGTCTGGACTTCTCAGTATAGATGACAAATAGTTGCCAAAGTTGAAGGTCAGGACTCATTTAGTACCATTAAGCCACAGGTGTCAAACTCCAGTGCTCAAGGGTCACTGTCCTGCAGTTTTTAGATGTGCCACAAGTACAAAACACTGGAATGAAATGACTTAATTATCTCCTTCTTGAGTAGATAAGTTCTCCAGAACCGTGCTAATGACCAAATTATTCTATTCAGGTGTGGTGCAGCAGAGGCACATCTAAATGTTGCAGGTTGAGGTGTCTGTAATGATACCTTGTGGTGTGTAATTATGTTCTTGCCTCTTTCTGACTGAAATGTTCTTATAAGAGGCCTAAGCAGTTAAGCATATATCGGTCTATACACACTTAAATATTCTATTAAATTCAATAGACCTGCTCTCAGTAATATTTACAAAATCATCTCTTCCTGCTATATAGCTGTACCAGGACAGAGAGTAGAGTAGTAATTAGATTATAACAGTCACAACAAGCAGTCATTCTTCCAGGTAGGCTGTGGATTTGAATGTAATCTGGGATTTGGTGGCTCAGTGCTGAGTGGTGTGGAAACCCAGAAACTGGCCTGATGTTCCTAACATATACTGAGACAGACTGCTGAGTATTTACTGGTGATCGTTATGTCATGTCACTGTGATGAGGTGTAATAACTCTGGTATTACTGAGAATATCTGAGAAAAATATCAGATATTCAGTTTTTAATGTTTTGCGGAAGAAATAAAAGTTTGAAACCTGAACCTTTTCTTCAATGTTTATCCAAGATTAAACTTGACAGAAACTGTGAACAGTTTCCTCTTTACAGACACAAAAAGCTGCATCTGACGATTAAAAAGAAGGAATTAATTAATGCTGAAGAGAGAATAAAGAAATGTAGCTAAATGAAAACAGATCAGCGTGATGTCACCCCTGTCTGTGTGGTTATGTAAAATGATTTCCATCACTCACACTGACGCACCCGGCTCTCCCTGCAGGCGGGCCCTCATGTCCCAATAAGCTCATCTCGTCACTCTATCTTTATTAATACGGGACGACATTTATTCTCAATCCCAAACTCACACACTCGCTCCACGCACGCCTCAAAGTATTACCTGCGCTGTCTGCCGGGGACCTCCACAGGTAGCCAGGCAGTCAGGCAGCTGTGTGCCACCAGTTGGAGTCTCATTCATCCACTCTGCCCATGGAGGTCTGCTCTTCCTCTGGCTGCTGACAGACTCTTGACCAGACAACTGAGGGATTTCTGCCAGATAGAAACACACCACCGCTTTGTACGTTCACTGTCATAAAGGTATGTGAACGAATAAAAGGGGAGAATACGCGTGTTATTATTTAGCTGTTTGTTGTGATTTTAATCCACTTTTTACACGTAAAGGTTGTTTATTTTGTCACATTGTGAGATGTGATTTCTCTTTTCCAGATGTTTCCTTGGTCGGCTGTCTTCTCCCTTGAGCCCAAAGTGCCGGGTCACCGCAGCACAGAGGAGCTAGTGACCAACACTCTCATGCTGGAGCTGGGCGCCATGGTGAAGCGGACCGAGCGCATCCATTTGGAGAGAGCCACCGAGGGCCGGCGTCGGCGTCGCAGCTCCTCCTCCACGGCGGACTACAGCTGGCTGGCACACACCCCGACGCCTCAGCCCTACCAGCTCACCCCCAATGACCTGCTGGAGCTGCAGGACCTCTGTGCCAAGATCCCCCCTGCACAGTGCGGCCCTGTCATTGTTAGGTAAGAAACACTGAAGCAGGTGAAAGAGTCTATCAGGCAAGAAAACAAGAAGAGAATTAAATTTAAAAATGTGTAAAGTTGACTGGGGAACCATAACAGGGATTGTAGTTTCCCCCCCCCCACAAAGCAAAGATAAACTTAATGAACATGCAACTTCTCAATTGCCCTTTATTGCTCATTTTATTATAGTCCATTTAGTACTTTTACCCTATTTAATTTTCTAGTTAAGTGCTTTTCATCAACAATTCAGACTGATGGTCTCTAAAATCATTGTGAAATAGAGACAACCCTATAATATAAAATATGAAGAGAGAACTAAGGACAAGAGAGTTGCAGAGTTGCAGTCTGATAATCCCTTTAAAACTCTGAGCAACAACATGCTGATGCTCTCAGATCCTCACTACCTGTGAGATACAATGAGTTGAAACATATTCCTTCTGATTTCTAACATGTATTCTTTTATTTTTATTTGTTTGAATTTAGCAGCCAGATCTACTAAAAAAGTGCAACATGAACCAATTTTTAAATGCAGTTTATATGTCTTATCACTACTTTTGATTGCTTAGAAAGAAAATGAAAAACTTCAGAAAAAGCAGACAAGTTAGGGATGAAGTTGTCGAAAAGCTTTAAGCAAACAGATCTGAAAATGGAGGACACAAATCGATCCTTTGAGAAAGAATGGCAAGACATTCCTGACAAAGTCCTGTTATCATGTAGCGTACTCAGCAAACATGCTCTGATAAAATGCTTCTTTGGACTAAATACATAATGCTAGACGAACATGTGAAACATGATGATGGCAATATCATGCTGTGGGAAAAGCTCTCCTTTAGCAGGATGCTACATCGTGGACAGCCCTAAAAGAAAATCTGGAGGCTGCAAAAAAACTCAAGACATGAGAAGGAAGAGGGCCATTTTAAAAGATGTCACTTCCACCCCGATGGATGCATCAACCAACATGTTTGAAATGATTAATCATGATAAATCAATTATTGAAATATTCATCAACTAATTTAATAATGAATGAATTGTGAATTGGGGCATATTGACTCTGAAAGGATAATTTGATGATAGAACAACACAGTCAGAGCAGCAATTTAGCCTAAAATGTACACACAAAAATATATATATATATATATATATATATATAAATGTTTAATCCAGCAAATGCAAAATATAATAGCATTTTGCATTTGCTACAATTGATCAAGAGCATAAAGATTGCTATTATTGCAATTTAGGCAAAAATAATTACTTTCTTATTTAAAAAAAGGAATTGAATTATGAGTTTGTCTGTTTATGTTTTTCTATTATTGTACAAAATAAAACTTCAGAGATTAAACACAAAATCTGCAGAACATGCCCGATTTTTTAAATCAAATTAATTGATTAATCGTCACAATAATCGATTACTAAGTGGTATCCGTAATCAGATCACGTCTTCTCCTCACTGCAGGTTTAGGAGGCTGGTGTCCCAGATGGAGCCTGAGGTTCACGAGGTTCCCCGCCTGTTTCGCACAGTGCTACGCGACTGCGTGGACGAGGTCAGCGGCAACGATGAGGTCCAGCCACCGAGCGCGTTTTACGAGAAGCAGCAGCGCAGCAAGAGCCTCTCCTTCGTTACGTTCCGCACAAAGTTTCGCACCGGGCAGATGTTCAAGGGGAGCGGCTTGAGGGGCTCCCGGGGGAACCTGCAGCAGCAAGTGGATTGGTCCGACGATGAGGACGATGGAGAGGGCGAGGAAGAGGCCATAAGGGCCAGAGCGAGGAAGGGGAGGAGCAAGAGCATGCCAGAGATCACCCCACTGGAGCAGAGCGCTCAGGGGTGAGACGAGGGGAGGAAGATTTGTGGTGGCAAGTGGAAGAGGTCACTTCGAGGAGTGATGAAGGAAAAGTGAGAGTAAATTCTAAGATGAAGACAACAAGACTCGCTTTTCTCGAAACAGACGACGATAATGATGACGACAGCGGAAGCATTTGACAATTTTATAACTGTTTAATTCCAATATATATATATATATTTATATAAAATGTAGAAACTCAGAAGCATTATTGTTCTGGTTGAAGGCTTTACTCTGTACTGATGGTTGATCTTTGAGACAGAGTGACCAGGAATTGTTTATCCTTCAAAAATGGTTTATTGACCATTCCAAACTTAGTTTTAGGTAACTACAATGCCACAATTTTGCACACTGACCAATGACGACATTGTGACAGATCAGCACAGCATCTCCAGCAGGCATCACGATCCCAACCAAACTCTTAATTTTGCAACCAGGTGAAACAACAACATCATCTGCTGACAAATTCAAAAACTCAAGCACTCCTTAGATGTGGTGTAAAAGACATCTAATGAACTGTCCCTTTAGAGCATGTCATGCAACGGGAGGGTGGGGTGAGCACACTCAGCTCAGGCTGCTTTTCTGCTGACTCGGCAGATTCACTTTGCGATAGCTCTCCTGTCAACAAAGCTACTGCAACTCAACCTGAATTATGTCTGATGTTTTAATTTATTTTTTATTCTGAATGTTCACGCATGTATTTGGAGAAATATAAAATGTTCTCATATGAACAGTGTGATTAAAATGCTGTTTTCTCTACATTGTCCCTGTTTTGATTTGATTTAAATACGGTTCTTCTTAACATTTAGGACTAAGTTTTGAGGCACTTTCAGTCTGCAGACTAAAAAGGAACAATTAAACATCATTCGTGCAATAAGATTCTTGGGCTCAGAGATCTTACAAATTGAACATTACATATATATATCAGGATTGTAGTGAATTATAATGCAAATATTTTAGTTTACACTCAGACTATGTAAATAGAGGGGATTAAATCATGTGTACTAACAAATACATATATATCTGCATTATAAATGTGAGACTTTTTTACAAAAAAACACTTCTGAAAAAGCCATGTCTGTTTTACAAATAACTAAAAGAAAAATATATTGGAAATATTAGTTTAACTTTTAAGTTCAGTGACAGCTATACCAAGAAATGATTCCCAAAAGTCAAACAAACATCCTACTAAAGTGATGTTAAATAGTTCAAGAGGCCACTGGAGCAAACCAGAAACACAATGCTGTCTTTATAAACTTTCCACTTCACAAAATGTAGTCAAAAAGTATAATTCTGGTGATTCTAGGGTTGGATGCAGATGCTTGGCAATCAGAAACCAGTCCATAAAGTTCTCAGGAAGAGCACACAAAGCTTGGAGGTTTGAAGCTACACATTCTGCAGAAAGTTGGTTGGTTCTGCACATTGTGCCTCTTTGTATGCAATTGGAAAACTATAAAGATTATGCAACCACTTCACCAAAACTGCACATTAATTAGACATAAAAGACTAAAATAAAAACCATGTCATTGTGGCAAATAGAAATCTGATTCTCCTGATTATCTCACCACAAAAAACAAACCCCAAACATCAGCATCAAGATCCGATTTTGTTTTATTATTGTGCACTCGCTCATCAGTACATCATTAGAACTATTTGCACATTGTACAATAAAGTCAAGGCATTTGGCTAAAAGAAACTGGTGGGAGAATAGGAACCATGTCTTCTCAAAAGGAGACAATCATTTAAATAACATCCTGTACATTAGGTAAAGAGGGCAGACAACCAACCAGATACTTCCAGGGAATCTGGCAGCTTGAGTCACTTCATTAGCAGAGAAACCCCTTCATTAGCTCTGATCCTTTGTGAGGCGCAGTATGAATGAGTCCCTTTAATCCCTTTAATACGTGAAACGCTTGACTCCCGGACATTTCCAGTGACAATTCTCTTAATATATTTCTACATCAAATTATTCTTCAGAATTAAGTTCAGCTAACTGTACCAGACTTCTTCAGCGTCATGTCACAGGTTAAAGAGTGTTTCCATTTGGCAAATAAAACAGAACAAAATGTAAATGGATAAAATAGTTCACAGCATAAATGAATGGTGAATTTAGAAATAATGATTAGACAAAGTATTATCTCCCCCAATAACATGAAGAAAACTAATATGAGAATAGATTCTGGTTCTATTGTTTGCTGTTGAAATGAAAGTAAAAAAATAGATAATAAAGGGGGTAAAGAAGAAGAAACAACATTTTTTATAAGACAGTTTGCAGAATCAAACTATTAAATTACAGCCATTTTGATTAAATGTTTACAAAGAATTGGTCGAAGTACAACGCAGAGCAGTCTTTCTTCTCTACAAACTGAAGATTTTACACCATTTATTTGTTTTGTTTAAACAGAGTTCAATCACTTCATCTTTCAAAGTGTTGAACCATGAGTCCTTGGAAATAACCGGCTGAGTCCATGTTTGTTTGAATTCACCCCAGCTGGCATGAAACCATTCTAAAGAAGTCCGTCTTCTCAGTGTGTGATGTGGACATTTCCCGGTCCAACATCAGCTTCGGTGGATACGCTTTTCCTCTCTTTCAGACGCCCCACCCTTTTCTTTATGCGAAGAAGACAACGAAGATGATGAAGAAAACTACGAGGACAAGAAAGATCTTGATCATCAGCCAGCGGTTGGAGGAGACTGACTGGAAGTACTTCAGGATTTCTGTGTGAGCGGACTCGACGTTCAGCTGTGTGTCCTCCACGTTGGCGTCAATCCTGCAGGGAGATGACGAGTTAAAAGGGACAGTAATATCTGTGTTTCTATCAGATCAGCCATCTTTAAAACATTAACCACTAAATATCTGACAGATTCAGTGTATGTACAACATTGATAGTACAAATATTTAGCCACACAAAGCTTTTTATTTCCAGAAGACATATTTGAGGTTTTACTCTCTAGTTGTTGTTCCCTTTAGTAGTATTAGAGATATGAGAATAATATGGTCTGTCCTCATGCATCTCTCACCTCTGGATGGTCTCTTCTTGCTCCTTCACCATGTGAGCCAGTTGCTGGAATATGGAGCCCAGCTCCACGATGGTGCTCTCGATGTTCTGCATGGTGTCTGCACGGCTCTGGATGTACGAGTCCTGGAAACATCATCAAGAATTTAATAAAAGAAAAAAAAAGACAATATGTGCAATATGTCTGCAGTAAAATAGCAGCAAATTAGGGATGTCCAGTTTTGATCTCAAGAAAAGTCTTTGAGTCCATCTGGGTTTCCCCAAATAATCTCAGTGATTTTAAAGAACTGTCAAACTAGGATGATGCTTAAATATCTGCTCTTTATTGGCTGTTTCTATTTCGTCCATCAGTACAAGTGACTGGCAGCAGACGGGTACCTGCTCATCAATGAGCTGGAGCTGCAGAGGGTTGCTCTGAGAGTCCATGTCGATGGCCACATCTCCCATGCTCCGGGACTCGTCCTGCATCAGCACCGAGCTTTCTGAAAGGAAAAACACAAGCACGATAAATGGGATTTGACAAGAACCCTAAATGTTACAGCGGAAAAGCTGAAAGAACAGCGGGCACATACAGTTGCTGCTAATACCCGCTGTGTGAGGCAAGAGTTCCAGGGGGGAGTACCTTTTAAATTTGAGGTTGTATAGCCCTGGTAGTCATTGCGCGGCTCGCGAGCTGCATGCGGCTCCTGGGCCCCTTTTTTGCGGCTCCCTAAAATATTTTTTAATCTTTGCATTACAGACGACCAAATACAGCAAGAATCATTCACAAAGACTTCGAGCAGTTCACTACTGCAACAGCTGTACTGGCACCACAACCCAGGCTTTGCTAGTAAACTTGAAGAGCATGCTCAGTGTTGATGTGCAAAAGCAAATGACTCATAGAATCTGTTCATAATGTAAATAGTTCATGAAAATCCACAGCACATGATTAAAATACAGTTATTGGGGTAAATGTAACAAAGTGTGAACAAAGTACTGACTGCATGTGCTGGGCAAACTTATCAGCAGGCTGACATTTCTGGATTAAAAATAAATTTTTTAGGTAATTTTATTCAACTCCTTGTATTTTTGGTTTATGTGGTAATTCATACACAGAAATTATTTATTCATCTAGGCCTGGTCTTATAAAGAAAAGTCCTACTAGGGGTCAGTGTTGATAATTATCTACAATTATATACACAATGATGCAGGCAGTAGATTGTTTTCATTTACGTTTTTGCATCTGACCCTATCGAATATAGGGTAAATTAATATAAATTAATTTATAAATAAATTAGTAAATGAATATAAATATCTAAATAAAAATTATCTACATGATTAAGGAAGTAGGAGGCAGACATGCCTTCCAGCCTAACGGTAAGATGGTTAATGTAGGCAATAATTTCTGAATAAACGCTAATGAACGTTAGAGGTGTTTCTTCCACACACAGATGACCATAAATGTAAGCTTCCATTTCTAAAAAAGAAGCTTTAGAGCCTCCTCTAAATGTCCTCTGGGCTGTCCAGATAACATTCTAGCTTTTGATTTGAATTAACTCCAGCTGCTTATCTCCCCAGACCACATGGGCTGTTCAGCCAGAAACGCAGCTTTGGCACAACGTCTGGCTTTATCAGTGCAGAGTAAACGCACCACAATGGAGCTATACGTCTTTACTTTAATGCCACCCATATAAAGCTGATTGATCATGCATGAAGCCAGGAAGCGTTCAGACTTACTGAAGTTATTGGCCATCATAGGAGAAGACGCTGCAGGAGGCTGGGAGAACTGCTCTCTCCTGCTGCGCTGCTGCTTCAGGTTCTGTGGAAAATTTAAGCGATAAATGTTAAAAAGGAAAGCAAGATCTTACTATAACCTAAAAATGAAAAAAAATGTTTTTGAAGTCCATAGGAAGAAAAAAATCTCTCACCTCAGTTCGAACTTCTAGGACTGATTTAAAGTCATTAGACATGGATGCCAGTTTGGACTGTAAACAAGACAAAAATACAATATTTAATATTTTCAGACCACACAAAATGTCTTCTACTTATATGCAAACAGAAATACAAGCACATTTGCTTCTTTTCTACTCTCTCAGTTAAAAGAAATACAACAAAAAACTGATACATTTTAGTTTTTACTTTGCACAAGTTGCTAATCCTGGCCAAAGTTAAAGAGGGTTTATCATCATTTAGGATCCATCTGCCTGTGGAGTCTGAACGGGAAACCTGAGACTGTGGGCTACCTGTAACGACACCACGATGGTGTTTGAGTGGGTCTGGATGTGCCGGCCACCCGGAGCACCGCGGGACCTCACCAGGTCCTGCAGCTGTGCGATCTGTTTGTTCAGACTGTTGATATCCTGCAGACACAAACGCAGCAGAAGGATGAGTCAGTGAAAACATTTCACCGAGTGTAAACTCACACTAAGCTCACCGCTAAATCAACTCACTTGCTTAATGATGTAGGTGAGTTCTTCTATCTCCACCGCCTTGTCGTCAAATAGAGATTTTCTTTTCGCCACTGAAACATCACACCGGCAGCAAACAGAATGAGCGTTTTGATCAAAGCTGCACAAAGCTTTTATTACTGCAGAACCAGTGTAAAATATAAATAAATGAATACTTACAAATAGTGAGTTTTTCCAATTTGGCAAACGTGTTGCTCAAGTCTTTTCCAATTCTCCTACGAGATCAAACAGAAACGCAGCTTTATCAGTCAACCGCACCGTTAAAGAGCGTTTTTTCATGTATTCTTAATTTTTTAATTTAGTTTTGAATCTATTTTCTCCAATAACTTAAAGTAAAACATATGGGTGAGTGTACTTTGACACTTAAAAACATGTAGTGTGAGCAAATATCTGAGCTGTAAAAACACCCATGGAGGCAGAGAAAGAGGCTCTTACTTGGCCATAAGTGTGAAGTCGCTGTGTTGCCTGAGGGCGTTGTGAGCTGGTTTACTGGGCTGCACTCCATTCTGCTACAGGAGGAACACAAGAACAAACTGATCAGACCTACATGAAGAACATACAATGTGTTCCTCTATATGACTCCACTTTATCACCAAAGGGGAATAAATGGGAGTTTATCGTCCTTCAGTTTCCTTGGTAAAAAAAATCCCACATTACCTTTTACTCTTTATTCTAATAGACAGTTTTTGTAAAAAGCTTCGCCGATTGACTGTTAATTTTTTGCTTTAGGTATAAATGCTACTATGTGATCTGGCAAAATTAAAAAATGATCTGGCAATAAATTCACCTAATTTAGGCAGAAAACATGCAAAAATACTTGCAGGCACAATACAGCAGCTATTCAGTCAAAAGGACAACTGAAAAACCTGCAATCAGTAAAATAATATTTAATAGTAAGGCTCTCAGTACCATAAATTATACAAGAGTCAAATAAATCTGCCTATATCAAATAATGTCAAAAAAGAAAACATTTATTCAAAGTCAAACGCAGGCTGCATCAAAATAAACAATCCTTCCTGATAGCATGGTTAGCTGATTAATGCTGCTTCTGATTGGTTGTTTCTGACCAAGCAGAGTAATTCTGCAGAACACAGGAGGAGGCAGAGAAGATCGATTATTTTTTCAGAGATTATCTGTCTAGAAAAACAGCAAAAGATTTAATACATAAGTTACGTGCTTTAAGCAGAGGTTCGGTGTGAGAGTTCACTGCAGGTGGAGCAGAAACGGCGTTACATCTGTGAAATATCACTACCAGTAGCGCATTGCGGCGGTTCAACAACAAGAACAGAACCAGTATCTTACACCTCTAGCTCGAAGACTTATTTTTCAGGTTATTTGTTTAGTTTAAGCCAGGTGAGTGTTTGTAGTTATGCGCTGCTTTACCGGATGTCCTTTTTTCCTGCATTGAGCCTCGATGTAGCCAAACTCCGTCAAGTGTTTTTGAAATGTCGCATTAGATTCGTTGTGTTGATGCATTTTGACATGCTTCACCCCGAGGTAATTTTTCACCGCAACACGCAAACTTCCCCGTTCACTTTCAGAGCTTTCAAGTTCCACACCACATTGCTTAGGATTTACTGCTGTGCACAATTTGAAGGAAAAAGGAGACAGCTGAACACGCAGGAAGAAAATGAGATACAGGTGATCAGCATCAAGAGACCGTGATCGGCGATCACAGATCATACACTTGTTCACTGAAATCGACCGATTATGATCGGTGGCCAATCGATCGGCACACCTCTAGTAAACATATTGTATGTCTTCTCGTTTCAATTTAAATTCATGAATACACCCCTGACGTTGTGGCAACACCATTCATCTGACAGACCTCCTGATGATTTGAAAAAGCAGTGAACGTTGTCTCTGGATTACAAATGTTGACCAGAACATCGACATGTGAAAGAATATTAAAACTTTGCAACATTAGCAACCAGTTAAAAATTACAGCCAAAGCAACAAACAAGGTTCCTTGAAGAAAGTTGGAGTTTGTAAAAAGAATTTAATTTTTCTTGAAGGCTGTGGATTTCCTGCATAATAACAGCTGCTGGTTGCATCAGTAACTGATTTAAGCTGAGCATTTTCAGACCTTTTATTTCTCAGTTAAGAATAACAGAAATATTTATTCTTAACACTAAACTGCACTAGTTGTTTTCTATTAAAGGTCCAGCATAATTACTTATTAACTAATGAATAAGAGTAAATACTTTTCATTCCAAAAATAAATGTGGACACTGCTTAAACTTATCACAAATTGGCAGAATGATAGGTTCTCTCCTAACGTGACTTAAGAACGTGACTTATTTTTTAAAGTTTTTCACCGCATGCAATCACCCACAAGTTTAGCTTTCTGTTTAAAGAAAAGCTTTT
The DNA here is from genome assembly GCA_903066815.1 of Brachyrhaphis roseni. NCBI lineage: Eukaryota > Metazoa > Chordata > Actinopteri > Cyprinodontiformes > Poeciliidae > Brachyrhaphis > Brachyrhaphis roseni. Next base: position 21,231 of record CAEFZY010037024.1, read on the forward strand.
TCACTTCCTCGTTTTTATGGTTCAATTAGCAGGTTTCCATTCTATACATACATCTAATTAGATTCGGATATCTCGAACTGTGGTTAATTTACTGCAGAATGTTTATTTGAAAGAATCACATGATTTTACTAGCTAATATATCACAGGATTTCAGCAAGTTTCAGTAAGATATTTTAAAGATAATATGATTCACATAAAGAGCCAACGTTAAATACAAAAACTGACTAAACTTATCTTAGCTTTAAATGAACTGACACCTTCAACAGTTCTGTAAAACTTTGTTAACGTACAGTAGTGCTTTCACACCTTGGCTACCAAATTTCAATGTCTACTGTAGATAGTATCAAAAATAATGATTTAAAAAAACCTAAACCAACAATTTTTTGGTTTTAATTTCCCACACATTCAGTTTAATTACTTTCAGAAGCAGCAGCCTGCAGCACGTTTGTGTGAACATCTGAGAATTTAAATTCACTTTATTTTAAAGGCGGTCCAACAATAAGTTTTAACTTTTAAAACTGCACAAAAATAATGAAGATATTAATTACAAAACATTCTCAGAGTTGTGTATTGAAGCACAGTGTCTAAAATTAATCTACAAAAAGCTTTTTGTGTCATCTAGATAAGGCAAGCATCACCAAAAGGCCCCTTTTCAGGCACTTTTAATCATTCATTAACAGCCACTAAATACATTTATACAATGTTTTTGTACTTATTGAATAGAAAATGTTTGAACAGAAAATAAAGAAATAACCTGAAAATATGAATACAATTGACAAATTGTATTTTGTCAATTAAAGTTATTGGTAAAAGTATAAACAACCTGTTGAAATGAGCCGAATCAAGATCTGCCTTTTAAATTGGAGTTGGCGCTCTGTCTAACTCTGAAGAAACCAAAAGTGGAACCAAACCACAAAAATAAATACGAACAATTTCAAGCAAAGCAGAAGTGTCTATATAGCTGGTTATACTTGATTATAAAAATAAATGGCCTCGTGTGGGCTGTGTGTTCGTGTATGTATTGAAATTTGGGACAATTATTGCTGGTGTTATTGTTGTGCTATGATGACGCGGGTGTTTCCACCAACATACCTGTCTGCCCTGGAGAGATTTACAGGCCGACTGAAACTCCAGGGTTCGGTCGCGGCACGTCATCGTGCCGCCGAATAGAGGATAAGAAACCCGCTGTGGATCACTAGCAACGACCGGATCCTCCTCCTCAAGCGGGTCTGGTGAATGATGAGCAGGAAGACCACCAGATGTACAGAGAAACCTACATCCAAGGTTTGGTGTTCTTCATTAACATACGCACACGCATATCTGTGACAGAAAATACATAAATAAAAAGCACATGTAAACCTCTCTGAAGGAACGAAGCACCAGATGAGAAATACAAAAACACTCAGCCGGCACCGTCGACTTCAACAACTACAGATATGTTGAAGTCGACTAGAAAAAAAAACTAGATGATAAATAAGAGATGTCGGTCGTAACTAACACAGAGACCTACTGAGAGCTAAATATACATATCATTAGGTAAGGATGAATCATTAATCTGAGGTCTAAGAACAGGCCGCCCATCACGACGCACAGCTGATCACGGCCTAACGTTAGCTAAGCGATGCTAACAGGTTTTTCGAGCGATTCCTTCACAATTACCGTGACTTAATAATGTCTAAACTGATAAGATGACGTCTTTTCTGGCTTGAAACATCAAAATGTGTCTCTGTTTCAACTTACTTGAGTCGATATCACACCATTTTAATGCGGCTTCTCGATGTTTCTGATGAGAAGTAACCAACCCTACAGTTAAAGTTCCGATCCGGGTCATTTCCGGAATTGACGTCACTGCCACGTCTCCTTTACTGAAAGTCCCCGGAGTTGTGCCGCTTTCGTCAGCAGAGGGCAACATTTCTCCTCCATAGAGGCAGTTAAAATTAAAGTATAACCAACATAGGACAAGAAAATAACAACTAGATTTAACTTATTTAACCTAGTTAATCTTACATAACGAATATAATAAATGAAAAATACAAAACACTGATGAGTTTGAGGGGTAATATAACTGGGTATTCATCATTTGACCACCAGGGGGCAACATATTTTTTTTCTGGCATTCCAACAGCAGAGTACCAAAATAACAAGCATGGTGTTACAAATAATCATGGATAAAATTAATTCTGCTTAGCTACATAATTTTCCAAGAAAATCAACAGATTTTTAGGAAAGAAAAATAAATATTTGCTCTATTATTATTAAAATGTATGCCTCAAATTGTTGGGTTTTTAAATGCCCTGAAGATTTCTCTGATCATTCAAAACTGAAAGGAAGGGTTAAAATATATAATTCAAAGGGCAAAATTATATAACATTTATGTTCATTCTTGTTTGCAAAACAGATTAAACTCAGTCATATTAGAATGAGTGTCTGTCACAATCAGTTTTGAAGTTTTCAAACAGATTCTCTGTTGGTTTTAGGTCTGGGCTTTGACTGGGTCATCCTGACACACTCTGTAAATATGTTTTAACTTAAGCCATTCCATGGTAGCTCTGCTTGCATGTTTAGGGTTGCTGTCCCATTGCATAATGCCCCAGTTTCTCTGTGCTGACTACCAATTTTTATTTGTAAAAAGTTTTTTTAATTAAACAAAAAACATTTGTCTTTTTCTTATCATTTTACAGTAAATGCCACTTAATGCTGATTTACCACATAAAATCTAAAGAAAATATAATAAAGTTTGTGGTCTTAACATCACAAAATCTGAAAAAGATGTGCATATTTTTGCAACTGCTGACATTTTGTCATTAAGTAATAATTGAACTTTTACGCTACAGCAAGCAGGAACGACTGGAGTCACAAAAACACCTCATTGGCTGCCGCCTCAGGTGAGTCGACCTGCAGATATATGGTATGGAAAAATAAAGATAAGATCCAGCAAAGCTCTCTGATGTCCAATCACTCCTGCTGGTGCCCGCATCCTCTTCCTGACATGATCAAGCCTGCCTAAACCACAGCTATGTCCTCGAACATTTTGCTGCTGGACCCCCAACCACAAAACCATGTGTAGCTCTCGACCATCATGTCTGAGCATGACTCGACCCCCTCATCCTGTTCAACCAACACGTCAGTTTTTGCATCTCACTTTAATGTGTCAGGGCATCTTCATAGCCTGTCAAACTTGTTTGAAATTTACCCTTGTCAAGTCATAAAAGAAATAGTGACTTTCTTCTTTTCTTTGTCACTGGATCTCTTTTTTTACTAAAAAATATAGAAGAAACATATGTCGATTTCTTAAGTTCTGGATGAATATGTTTTCAACCTTTGAAACAATACATTGTTGTGTAGATATAGTCATGGTATCAGATGAAGATACTTGACTTTGATACTTCAACAGAAATCAACTGCTTCACTTTTGACTTATTTTTAGTGGTATATGCACAGCATAATGTGGATGTGCATAGTAATAATTGGGTGTGTCAATGTTTTTCTCTCTTAGCGTATTTTTAATAGGCCTATTGACATGAAAGTCACATCAGGGGTCGATAATCCAGACCAACAAAGAAATAATACAATTAAATTTGCAAATTGTGTTTTGTGTAATAAAGTAGAATGACAGGAATAAGTGTTGAACGGAGGTACAAAATGGCACTGACGAAGTTTTAAAAAGCAATTCTTCTCTGTATAGGTGCAAAATGCCATAAGATTGTTTAGTCTTAATCGATGTCCTATAAAAAACTCTCATTACCATTTTATCACACATGATGAGGCAAAGCAGAAAGTTCTATCAAGATCTTTGTAATCTTATTGTTGCAAAGAATAGCAGTAGTATTGGCTAGGAATATATTCCCAAACCTCTGAATGTTCCAGTGACCTGTGTGGAAAAATGGGTTAAAATCCCTGAGCAACACATGGGAATAGTTTCTTAATGCAGGAGGTTTCTGGAGGCTGTTAAGGTAAATCCACTTTATTACCCAAAATCTAATGTATGGATTAGATTTTTTTTAAATGTGTGGATTACTTGTGCTGTTACAGAACTGAATTTGAATTCCATATCAAAAAACATAATTAAAAATGTATTTACTAAAGAAAAAGTTTAGTTCCCATTTCCCTGCTGTAGCGACGAACATCAAGTTATTTTATCAGTAACTCAAAGGAACTTCCATATCATCTCTGTCATCTTCATACTTTATCCTCGGCCTGTTCTCTTTGCAGACACTTTCCCATGTAGTGACAAAAGAGGCACAGATCTTTTATCAAGACTGATGTCCTTCAGTGGAGTGAGACAGGCGGGGTCTGGGCCATGTTTCTGTTAAAGATAACACCATTTCTGTGTAAAATGAAAAACACCCTCTTTGTATTCACCTAAAAAAAACACTCACTGTCCTGTGAACACGCTTGAATGTTCTCTGCCTTTCTAAAGTTGAACTAAATCTCCCTCTTTCTACCCCTGGTCTGTGTTATCTGCCTTTTTGTCACACAGACTCACACAGAGGAGCTGATACCATCTGACAATACACAGACCTGATAGCGACCAGTACCTGCTTCAACACAGCTGCTGCTACATAAGCAGGGAGGAAACCATGGTTGTAGTTATTAGAAAAAACAGAGAGGGAACAGCAAAGTGGAAAAATACAGGAAGTCCTGATACAAGCAGACAAAGCCACAAAGTGAGGGTTGTAGAGGGAGGAATGGAAGAGAGGCCAAGAGGAAAAGAGGATGTGTGTAAAATACGTAAGGAGTCAAAGACAGACACAGCGTTCTTCTGTTTTTGGGAATATTTAGTCAAATACTAGAAGGATTAAAGAGCAACGAGCTGAACTGAGTAGATCCTAGAGAGAAGACATCCTCTCTGTGTCTATACATGACTCACTCTGTCCTTTTCTTGCTCCCTGTCTCCCCAATCTGGCTGCTATATTTAGAGCGGGCATTATGCCCTTTCAACAGAGAGGTTGGCAGCAGCACTTATCTCTTCTCATCCTCCACTCCTATTCCCTTTTTCTTATCTTACATCTTCCTTTCCTTTCCTTTCCTTTCCTTTCCTTTCCTTTCCTTTCCTTTCCTTTCCTTTCCTTTCCTTTCCTTTCCATTCCATTCCATTCCATTCCATTCCATTCCATTCCATTCCATTCCAGGAAATCATTAAAATTGAATACCTGTCCATAATTTAGCAACCTGTAATTTCAGCACTGTGGAAAAGTCTTGAGGCACACGTTTCTTTATATAATTATATTCTTTAAGTAACCAGCTTGTCTCATACTCCAGATTTTTGGACGATCTTTTAAAGAGGTTGGCACAAAAGCAACACTGAGCTCTGTCAAAAGAAAACTATGCCTGATGTGCAGCATGGTGGTGGCAGTATCATTACCTGGGTTTACTTTTTTAAAAGATGGATCTGGTTGTTTTATCATATTGAATGAAATTATGAACAGTTCCCAATGCCTGTCACTTTTTATGAAAACCTTCATATGGCTATTAGAAAACGGAAAAAGGGGATTTTATCACTGCTGACCATTTTTTTTACATGCTGGTACTTTAATGATTTATCTTTGATGGTGCTTTAGGTCTTTGAGGTTGAAAGGTCTCCCTGCCATCACCCTAATCTTTACCTCGCTTCACACATTCTCTGTCAGATTAAATTAAGGACTCTGGATGCGCCGCACCAAAACCTTAAAATTAGTCAGAAACAAACATTCCCATAAAATAAAAAGACTAATTTAAACTTGGGAATCCCAGCCTGAGGTCTTTCTGTGTTGGTTCTCTGCAGGTAATCCGGTTCCTCCCACAGTTCATTGGTCTCTTTATATTCCTCCTAGGTGTGTGTGCTGATTGCTTGTCTTGTGTTTTCTTGTTGCCCTGTGTTGCACTGCCAACCTTTCCAGAGTTTAACCTCACTCTTACAGACCAGCATTAGACTCCAGGCGATTCTGCACAGAGAAGAGACAACGGATGGAAGGATGGATAGACCTAAATCTATCAAGAATATGAATAATTTTGGCCTTATCTTAAAATAAACTAGAGGCAGTTTGAATTTTTTTTCACAGAATGTTGAGCATATATTATTTCACTACATCATTAATTTATAGTAAAATGCTTACAAGGTCTAAACAAGCAGCAGGAGAACAAATGTTGACTAGTTCTGCTGCACAGACACAATATGAACACAGGAGAAAAAAAATAGGTCTGTTAGAGTTTCGCTAATATTGGACATTGTTCCCACAGTGGCACAAGTAAACTGACTCAGATGCATATTAAGGATAATAAAACTCAAATCTGAGGCCTCACATGAATCTGAGTAAATAAATAGTGAGGGCTTGCACACGTTTGTACTTCTGACTCAGCAGCACAGACGAGAGGAGGTGCAGCAACAATATTATGTCTCACAACACTGCGTCACAGCGCATACGCACTTTCTCTCAGTGTCCAACTCCCAGGGTGGCAGCATAATGAAAAGCATCTGTTTACCTTTCATTACGGTCCAACGAGAGATTAAAAAACAAAAGAAACAAAGGAACAGAGGAGGTGGAAGCAGGAAGAGAACCAGAGCTCATATGAAAAATAAGACATTTCCTTTAATAACATCTGTAACATCATGGTTGTATTCTGGTATAATTCTGTATATATTCAAGGACGCAGAGTACACTTTTAATGAGGACAATGAACCAATTAACTTACAAGTTAATACAACATAAACCTGCATCATTTTCTACAAAGACATCATAAAAGGGCACAAATGGTGTAGCAGCAAAAAAAGAGTGTTGCTTTCTTGTCTCTACATAGGCTACAGCAGTACAAAGTATTTGCAGAGTAGAGATTTGTTGTAATGGACAGCTAAAATGAAGTTACAGATATGTCTCTAAAGTATCCACTATGTCATACACAGTATGGATATGACAGGTTATAGGATGTTACAGAGTTCAGTAGGGGGTAACTAGAGTTTATTCAGACACTGGAAGCTGGAGAGAGTTGCCTTAACAGTACATAGCACACTGATGTTGGACGTTCACACAGGAGAAGGACATTTAAGAGGTACAAACATGTCCACACTGTATATCTGCATGAAGAGGCAGGACAGATAAATCCAGATGATTGTAGAATAAAAGTTTCCTGACAAACTGATCAGATTTCATGCATTAAAACAGAACGCTTGGCGAAAATCTGCATGACACATAATATACAGAGTGCAAAAGTATTAATATACCTTGAACTCTTTGATATTTTGTGAAGCAACGCATTGCAGCTCCAAGTTAAAATGTTTTGCATTGAGATTTTATGTGACAGTCCAACACAAAGGGCTACATAATTGTAAAGTGAAAGGTAAATGATACACATCACCTACTAAGAGATGGCAGTCTATCTAAACACACAGGGGCAGCAAGGAGAGCATTACAACTCCTGGCTAAAAAAAATCCCCAGAAAGCAGAAATACAATGGGATGGGTTAGATAAAAATATATTTGTGTTAGGATGGCCCAGTCAAAGTCTAGACATATCCATTTAGGACTCTGTGGCCAAATTTGAAAATAAACAAATTCAGACCAAAGGAGACAAGCAGCTGAGACCGCTGTTGTATACTTTCCCTTCCACTTTGCAATTATGCGCTAGTTAGTGTTTTGCATCTGTCATTTAAAAAAAGAACATATATGCAAATAAAATATATTGAAGCTTGTGTGGTAATTGTGGCCAAATGTGAAAAAGTCTAAAGGTTGTAAATACTTTTGTACATCACAAGTGAATGTGTGATTTTGTTTCTGTTGGTCCTCAAAATAGGTTTTATTTCTTGTTTTATCATGAATTGATCTTACAATATGTGCTCTGCAATCTCCATCACAAGTGCAATCTGTACTGCGGTCCAAATACTCACAGGTTTCCCTCTAACATTTGTTTGCTTATTTAAATATTCCCTAATCTTAAAACACAAAGTGTTAAATGCTTATGCAAATTATTAATGTCCAAACAGGAAAGACTGCAAGTGATATCACAAAAAAACAAAAACAAAACTCCCTTCCCAAGAGTTAAACAAGAGGATTGATACCATAATCCATGTATATTCTGTGTATGTGTGTTTTGGTTCATGAACTGGGTGGTTGGGTTTAGCATTAAGATAAAGAAACAGGGCTAAACTAGCCTGGCTCAACCCAAAAGTAACCTAATCTGCCTAACTGAGACCTTTAACCTCTTCCACCTCGGAGGTCCGAGCACCAGGACCATCTGTTAAAATTGAGGAAAAAAAAGTCAGGTTGATGAGGCTGCAGCTAATAAGAGGAAAATATATGCAGAGTTTCTTTTGCAGAAAGAGCTTAAAAGGAGATTTAAGCTTATAAGCTTTCTCAGACTCATCATTATGAGGTCGTTATTTACGCTGATGAAGCAGAAGTAGAAAAATCCCATTCTGGTCTGGTGATGGGAACAAAGAAGGTTTTCTGAACTGTTTCAAGTGTCTCTTTGCCAGAGACCCCAAGGTTAATCACTATGGCCTAAGGCTCAATAGGTCATATCGACAATTATTTAGGGACTTTTCAGGTGAAAATTTAAAACTAACGAACTCGAGGGTTTAAAGCTCATTTTATGTGATCCTGTATCTAAAACGTGAAGAGTCTCTGATAGAAGTTATTCCCTCGTGTTTATCAGTTTTATTCTAAGAGAAAAAAAAGACTTGTATCAACCATCGCATGTAACTTTCCCCATAGTGATCCTAAATACAGATGCATCTCAGTAAATAAGAAAATCAAGTACTTCATTTATTTCTGTAGTTCAATAAAAAAAGAGCAAAACTCAGATATTACATGAATTCACTAGAGTGATTTCAAGTTTTTTGTTCTTGTTAATTTTGATGGTTTTGGCTTACTGCTAATAAAAACCAAAATTTTTGTTTCAGAGAATATCAAAATATTCCATAAGGCCAAAAAAAGGTTTTTATGGGATGTTATGAATTGCTGACTTGAGAGACATACGCTGACATGCTCCACAAAAACAATACGTCTCAAAAGGCAATTGCAAAATATGTTGGTGATTAACAGAGCTACGTCCAAACATATCAACGGAAAGTTTAGTGAAAGGAAGAAACGTGGTTGGAGTGAGTGTACAAACAGCATCATAAATAAAGTATCATTACACAAGTTGACCTTATAAGTGTTGTTTCTAGACGTTTTTTTTAAGTGTAACAAATGAAGGGTATGTTTGAAGTGAACGCAATAGGTGTTCCTTCTATACATATATTTAATCAAGCTTGTGTTTGTATAAGAAACAACTTTTCAGACTCTGCTCTCTTTGTCAAGTGACACTGAAGCTATATGTGGAAAGTTACAAGGATGCCTCCAAAATGAAAGAACAGGTCCATTCCGACAGGGTCTGACCCGGCGATATGACAAAATAATGGAAAGTTGAGCGGAAGGACAAAGTTTGGTAGATAAAAGTGCACAAGCGATAGGGATAGTGTATTTTATTTGAATATGAAGGTCCCAATGTTTGTGGAAAGAGTGGAGTGGCACAAAATCCTTGTTGCTTGATGTTCAGAGTGAAGTTTGCTCTGGTGGTGTTGGTCCACTCTATTTTATCAAGTCTAAGTCAGCGCAGCCAATCACAGGGAAGTTTTAGAAAACTTCATGCTCTAAAACCAACCAAGTATTGAGTCCACATACTGTACAGTCCATAAAGTTAGGATTTACTGAGAGAAAAACACTGACACCCTCCATAAGAAGGGTAAGTCGCAAAAGATAATTGTAAGATAAGCTGTCAGTTAACAGAGTTGTATTCCATGATGGAAAGCTTAGTGGAAGGAAAAAATGTGTTTGGATACTGCACTCTGAGCAGTCAGCTTTTTCAGCAATGACATTTTGTGGCTTTTTATGCTCCTTGTAAAAACGATGAGTAGATAAGGGTTTATAGAGAACTAGCAATGGAGTTCTCTATTAAATATCCTTTTTCAATCACCCACAATTATCAATAGTAACAGGAAAAAATATTTTGATTATATCACTCTGTGTGTAATAAATGTATAATTTTTTTTTCCATTTTTGAGTTGAATTACTGAAATAAATCACCTTTTAAAATACATTCTAATTCACTGGGATGCACCTGTAAAGCCAAAATTGGACAGTGAAAATATTGAGGTTAAGCAAAGCTGGGAAACTTTCCCCTCTGTACTCGGAAACTTCCTTTAAAACAATAATAATCCGTCTCTACACCAGAGACTCTCCTTATTGCCAAATGCATCATTAACTCATTCAAAGCAGAGGAAGTAACAATAATGCTCTAATACTCTGTCATTGCTATGGTATATGTACATTATATATTTAATAGAGAGGTAGTGATTGAAGCATTGATTGACAGCAATAAACACTGAACAATGAGCATGGAAATAAAAAAAACATAATCTCATCTGAGGAGAGTATAAATACAAAGCTTATCACAGCAGCCACCGAAACAAAGTTCTGCTGCTTCAGTGCCGACACATAAATAATTCACACTGTGGATGGTAGCTTGTTTCTGGGTGACTGTTCTTCTATCAGCGGGACTGTATGAACACTGAGCTGTGAATCGCGGCGTTTCCAAGCTATTGTTGAGCAGTTTTCCAACCCCAAGCCCTAATACGTCACGGCTAAAATGTTCTCAGTCAAATTTGGCACAACAGACAAGCTCTGAATGGGAGTTGAAGGGGAAAAAAACGGACTTTAAACTCCCTGACCTGCCACTTCTTCAGCTCCACACACCGACTGACTGACAAGCTGCTCGGGAAGTAAATCTTTGTTTCCCGACTCTGCAGCCGAGCGGTCATAAAGTAGCACTGAGTAAAACCGTGAGATTCAGCCTGAATATAAACAAGTTATGCTCTGGGTGAGAAACACTCCCTGCATCCGGGCCCTAACATGCAACAACAATAGCTATGTTTTCCTTTCACTGCACCGGGGACGGCTATTTGCTTGGTTTCTGTGTGCTGCACACAACACCACCCCACTGATTGTTTGAATTACACTTTGTAAATCTATAGAGTTTACCATTTGTGACTCGTGTGAGCCCTCTCTGTTTAAATTCAATACATTTGGGCATCGAATCAGCAGGCCACCCAGCGTGAGTCGTTATGCAGGCGGATTAAAGATGAACACAAGCAAAACAAAGACACTTCCCGCAATATATACTCTCCATTACCTCTGCAATCAACCTGGAACAATTATAATAAAATATAAAAGAGTGGCATGTTATAAAATACTTTATATATGCTTACTTTGCAGTAAAATTGCAGAGAAACAACTGACATATATTTGCACAAATGGCTTATGGCTACTAGCATTCATTTCACATTGCATGTATGTGTGTAGATACGGATGCATGTGTGCCGCAGCAGCGTCAATGTCTGCATTTAGCTTGACGTCTGTGTTCCTGGTATTATAAGTGTGAATGTTTGTGTGAGTGAAGCAGTGGAGAGCCGCCAGGCCTCATTATTGTCATTCTCCTCACTGCCGAAAAGAGAGGGAAAGAGAGGCAAAGCGGCTCCTTTCAATTGAGGAGCTGAAGAGAGACAAACACAAAGGGCTCAAAATTAAACAAATGCTGGAAAGAGGCTTGGAGAGCCAGCCCGTGGTCATACGCTTTGAGTGAGAGTGAACGGTTGCAGGGATAACCCATCTGTGTCTTTCAGTGAGCAGACCACACAGATACCACCCGTCCCAACATTCATCCTCTCTATTAGGTCCAGAGACACCGGTGTGCCAGCTCACGAACATGCCCCGTATCCTTCTGGTGCATCTCAAAGTACATATGTCCACCGATAAAACGCTGCTGCTGCTCAAATCCTCTTGATTTAAACCTGTGTGCAGTTTTCCTTCCACCGAAAAATCAACATGAAGGACACTTTGGCCCAGCCAGTCTGGTCTCTTGTGCAGTTAAGTTGCAATCCAGTCTCCAACAAAAAAACAACTTAGCAGAGAGAGTCCTACTGCCTTCATCCTTCACTCAAGTGACACAGAATGTGCATAAACACACACACACACACGCACACCTGCGCATACGCATACACAAAGCTCTGCCACAGAAGCGACGAGGTGGAAAATATGCTTGCACACATACAGATCTACAGCACATTTAGGGTGTAATGATGCACGAGTACAGGTTCTAGTGTGTGCTTCTACTAATACATCCTTCTGGTTGATACTGGACGCCCGAGCATCTGCACTGTCCATTGCACAGATGCTCAGAGCAGGTGATGGAGCTAAAGATATTTGGTGGGATATGAAGCAAGTGGCTGGACGGATCAAGTCCTTGTCGCTTCACACCTGAAACAGCAAACAACAGAGAGGAAGGTGTTAGCATTAAAGGTGATCTGATTGATCCTGGACAACGGAAATTCACTTATCAAGCTTATCAGATATCTTCATTTGGGGTTAAAGGAAGGCTGTAGATGGTTCCATTTACAGTGCCTTGCAAATCTATTCAAACCCTTTGAATCTTTTCATGTTGCAACTTTGCATTTTCTGTGACAGACTAAAACAAAGTAGTGAATATTTGTACAATGAAAGGAAACTGATGAAGGGTTTTCATACATTTTTGCACATAAAAATAAACAATATTTTATTGTCCAAGCAATTCAAAAACTAGGACAACTATGGAAGTTCAGAAAAACAGCAAGCAGGAGAAAGAGAGCATTAGTCAGAAAAGCAGCTAAAAGCTAGAAATGCTAGAGGAGCTGCACAGACCCACAGTTATTAGTTATTAGTCATAAACGTCACACATCTGGCCTTTCTAGAAGTGTGGAAAGAAGAAAGCAGTTGTTTAAAAGGCAGCATCAGGACATCCTGTTTCCAGTTAAACACGAGTCAGGAGGGGAATTTAACAAACATCAAGAAGAACGGCTCTGGTTAGACGAGACCCAATTTAAAACTTATGTCCCACCTGTAAACTGGTACTTAAATCAAAAACTATAAGAATCAGTCTTTCACTTCTTTTAATGTTTACATTCAATGTTTTCTGCTCTTTGGTGGCTTTGTGAAGCATTTTGTACTGTATAAATAAGATAATACCCTCTTGAATATATATGTCCAGAGAAACGATAGAAGGGCTTAGACCACATGTGCCAAACTCCAGCCCTTTAGGGCCTTTCAGATGTGTCTCTGCTTCAGAAAGCCTGAATCAAATAAATAGACTGTTAGCAGGAAACTAAAACTGTGCTGAGGAGGTATTTCATTCATTTGATTCAGGTGTGTTGGACCAGGGACACATTTAAAAGTTGCAGGACTCTCAAAAACTGGAGTTTCACATTCCTGGTTTAGTTTAAAACATATTCATGTGTTACATGAACACAGTCAAAGTCCAGATCTAAGTTAAAATTGATAACTGCTGTCCAGTCTGACTAAACTTGAGCATTTTTGCAAGGAAGAGCGGACAATATTTCAGTCTGTAGATGTCACATCTTTCTGACTTCATTGTAAAAACATTTGGAAACCGTGGACCATTTTCCTTTAACTTTCCTATTAATCACTCTATTAATGCATCTCGGATCCTGTATATCCATCTGTGTAATTTTGCTGTTCAGATTTGTTTGTGCCATTGATATGAACTGACTTGCAACGACCAGAGTTGAGAGTCTGGCCTTTTCGACTGCAGTTCTTGGCTTTGAGGGTGCATCTGCACTGACACGACGTTTCATCCAGGGCCCACTTCCTTCCTCTGCAGGGGCGGCACCGAGGTGTCGGGGACGGAGGCAGAGAGGGGCTTAGGGTGGTGGGAAGAAGAGATGGAGGAGGTGGGGGCATGGAAGGAAGGATCCCAGGAGCATGGGTTCTGGAAAAAGCATAAATAATACACTAGACTCATGAACAATTGTTTTTTGTCATGCAGCTTTATAAATTTCAGCCTAATAAGAGTATTGTTTCCATTGCTGAATTGATTTAGAATTAGAATTAAATTTAATTAACCAAAAGTAGCACATTAGTGGTGTGAATAATTGTATTTTAAATCAAAAATAATGAATGCCTACCTCACGGACAGCTCCTTCATCTGAGAACTGTACATGCGGCACCGAGGCTTCAGTGAGGAGGAAGGAGGAGGTAGAGTGGTGGGAGGAGGAGGTGGAGGAGGAGAAGACGTGGAGGGAGGAATCAGAGGAGCGTGGGTTCTGGATGAAAAGAGATGTAAAAACCACAATAGTTAGACTCATAGTTAATACAAATAAAGAGGAATCCCAGAGTGCTACAGTGACCTTAAGCAATATACAATACGTATATAACATGTATATAAGTATGTAGTTGATAAAATACAATGCAGCACAAGTCAATATAATCCATGAAATTTAATATAATGTGACACAAATTGCTATGTTAAAATTTGGTACAGTGTAATAAAAAATGATGGAGTATATGATGTGAATATGTATGATTATTATGTTATTTTATACACAATATGAAATGCTGCTACACATTACGATACAGTTTGTTATGATAAAATATAAGGATATGAGAAGATGTGATATGATCAATGAGATGTAAATTATGAATATATTATGAGCTGTGATTTAAAGCAAAATATTATGATACAAAACAGTCTAAGATACAAGAACATAATTTGATTAATGATGTGGGGGGAGGGATACTGTATAATAAAATGTAAACATTTTCTACACAAATGTAGCAAATATAATGAATTATATGATGAAATACAGTAGATTAGATAATGAAATATTATTTCACAACAGGACAGGAGGACAACTCTTTTCCCCTGTGGATCAGCTGTCACAGTGGAAAAGAAAATAGCTAACTTTTAAAAAAATAAACATAGATTACACAGTTTTGTCCGTTCAAAATTGTACTTTCAACTGATGTCAGATTTGCATGACAAGCTGACCGTTTTATTTTACCATCACAAGTCCATCTTTGACGAGAATAAATTGACTCCATTTAAGAATCCTAAATGAACACAGACTGGACTGCAGAGCTTGTTGGCCAGGAACAAAAATGTGTGACAAATCTGTAAAGTAATTACTGGGATATTTTAGTCTAGATAATAGTGATGCACTTTCTAAAAATGAAATGCAGGGCTTGTTTGAACATGCACACTATCAGTCCGAGACAAACCCCCACAATGTAGTGAGTGGGAGATGTGTGACTAATGTGAGATAATGTTTCTTTAGAGGCTGACAAACTAGCTCCTCTGTCTGTCCGTCTGTCTCTCTGTCTGTTACCATGGCTATCATCGCCTTGTTGCCTTTCTGTTCTTACGGTTCCACCTCTAGATGCCCTGATCTTTCGCTCTCCAAAGTCTAAGTCTGAGAAAGTTGCCTGCGTCAGTCGGTCCATTAACTGGAGCTGGTTCTGCCTCAGTCGTCCCCAGGAGGCCGGCGGCTTTAATGAACTTACTTAATGAGGCAGAGAGGACCCATCTTTGTTCGCATCCCGGTGACCACGCCTGCCGCTGGCATGGACAGAAGAAGTGGCATTTGGGAGCAGATTACACAGATTTCACCCCTGCCAAAGTGTGAATAAAGCCTTTTCTGAGTGATGGATGGGTGCTGGGGGACATCACACCCAAACGAAGCCACCTCTGGCCCCAAGGGTCCGGAAATGACTGACAATAAAGTGAAGGGGAAGCAGATGAAAAACACTACAGAGGAAAGGAGCGCTAAATCTTTTACCCTTCAGGAGTTAATAGTGATTATATTCCCAAACTGTATTGGGAATTATATAACAGTATGTCTCACAGCTCCAGACAGCACATATTGGCCAACTACTGGCTAAATACTGAGTTGATAACCGTGACTAAGGAGTTTATCCGTGGATTATGGCGATGTGTGTGTGAGTGAGACCTTGACTGTTGCTGTGGCTGTAAAACAAATTGTCCTTCAGTAAAAGCGTAGCCCAGATAACCCAGTTTTCTCTAATCGAAATGCTCTCACTAAGCCTGAGAGTATCCAGAAAACCCAGACTGCTTTAAGAAAAAAACAGGGTTAAGCTTCAAACTGAGGTAAAATGTGTAAAGAGAGCAAAGAATGCTGAACGTACACAGATCTGATGGATCCGGTTTTCCTCTGCCTGGACTTCCTCCCCTGTTTTTTCCTCTCTTTTCCTGCTGGCTTCAAATGGAGCCTGAGAACAGACAACATGCACTTTGTTAAGACTTTACATCTAATGAAAAAAAACTGATCATTATTTATTGAAAAATCAACTAAAACAATAGGCTTGAGGTTTATAGCAACTTCCTTGTTAGAATACGATGAGAATTCCCACCAAATTCATTATATGACAAAAATAAAGGGTTTTCTCCAGGCTTATTTAGTTGTAAAAATAATTTCTTGCATCATCATAATTTATTATGTCATAAAACAAATGACCGGAAAAAAATCCACAAGTTAAAGGAAAGAATAGTGGTATTTCTTTCTTTTGGGTCCCAATAACCCACTGGTTTTGGTCAGGTTAATTTTTAGACAAATATTGGGAAAATGTTTTAATATTAATAATAATGAGATGTGACTGTGGCAAAGCACAAGTGGGCATCATTTTCTGCAGGATATTTAAATCTAAGATTTTGAATCAAAAGAAGGTTGTGACTCGACACACAAATAAAAACAGAAGTTCTCTGATGTGCTTTAAGAACACCTCAGATTTAACATCATTATCCTCCTCATTCTATGCTCTCATTAAACACAAACCACTTGTTGACTATTTTTACAAGCTGTGCTACTGCTAGACGCTGTGCTAGTTAAAGTTAAGCCTCGGTAATGCTGGTTGTAAAGCTGCTCCTACGTAGCGCTGTTTACTGGTGACCTTCCCATTTTGGCCATCTACTTAAATTCTGGCTTGCCAGCACAACCTCTGGGTCTTACCTCATATTTCTGTCTTTCCTTGTTAACCTTTATCCAGACATGAGGACAGTGTTAACCAGCTTTGATCTGACATTATAAACAGCCACTGTTGTTGTTTTCGGAGCTCTAATTTACTATTATGGATGCTATTATGGATGCTCTGTCCCAGACACAGTCTGGGACAGAGCACATGGCAGGAGAGATAAAATCATCACTATGGTGACAACAGGATGCGGGCCGTCCCAGAGGGAGACGGGACGTTTAAAGAGAGTCAGACAGATGCTAACTCCCTAATGAACACTCACTATCACTCAAAAACATATTTTAAATAAGCACAATAGTGTTTGCACACAGTCAAAAACAAAGTATTTCGGAGTTCAGACACTACTTTATGTTCTTGATCTGTAACTAAAACATTAAATATGGCCAGGATGAATGCACACACATAGGTTGGAATCCCTTATCTATGTCCACGCCCAAACAGGAAGCAGGAGGACATAAACATTATGGATGCAATTATATGACTTTGAGGCTGGACCTGGCAGTGTGAGGCGCACAAACAAACAGACTCAGCAGAAATGTTCCTTTTGAAGCGTTCACAGGAAGAGCATGGTTTACCATCTCTGAGTTTATTTACAGCAAATAGAGTTTAATGAGTAATAAAATTATCTGAAATCAACTCCTGAATACCGCAAAACCTCAGATGAGTTAACAATAAACAGGAAGTTGCATGATAATAAAACATAATAGCGAAGCAGTCCTGTCAGAGCCTGTTTATGTAACGATTGCATCCCTGCACTGAATCCACCTTGCAACAAGCATTGGGTATTAAAGCTATTTTACAGCTGGCTGCTGAAAGGCTCCCTGGGGAAGATTTCCACCTCTGGTAGTGTTGCAAATTTATTAGAGGCCAATGCACACACAAATGATGCGATACACGCAGTTGGCCCACAGGTCTGCACCTGTGGACCAGCTTTACTAATCCACAGGTACAAGCAGGAAACTATAGCAAAAAACTGTTGGTATTTCCTTAATGATTTTTAAGCTTTTACCAAACTAGAAGTAAAAATTACCAAATTTAAAAAAATAAAGCCTGCATATCGAAACTAAGGTACAAACTTTTACAACGTATAAGAGTGACGTCAACACCAACATGATCTAAGAGTTAAAGTTACAGCCGAGTGCAGCTAAAAAATGGTTAATTCATCATCAGCAGTTGGGGCCAAATGTTTGGGGGGGACAAAACATCAGCAAGGGCCTTCAAGAGGTTGCTTTTGAGGCTCATCAATGTGAGAAGGGTCTAGTAGCAGAAGAGAACATCCCAGAAAATCCAACCCAAGGTCAGACCATGAATCATGAAAAAAAAAAGTTAAAAAATCCTCAAAAAACAACAATGTAAGTCCAGCAGGACTAAGTTAAATTTTAGATGTTTAAGTGCATGAGTATGGCTTGTTTATAACAATTTCTAGAATAAACTCTTTCCAGATCATTTAGATCTTCACAGCTGGATGAACCACCACTTCTGGATCTGTTTTCTTTATGTGGATCAGATTTTGAGTCACGTTGCACACGGCCATGTTTGGAAAAGCAAACACAACACACCAACATATCTAACACGATGGACATGATCTCTGGCTGCAGGACATGGGCACCTTGTAGTCACTGAGATAATCATGAACTCCTCTGCATGCCAAAGTAATTTCAAATGTGACTCTTTCCATCCAACAACCTTGGGTCATATCGGGTGAATGATCGAAGACACGGCAGCAAATCTTCAACAGAACGGCATAGATAGAAACCAACCAAGCTGTTGCAATGGCCCAGTCAAAGTCCAGAGGAGGTGGAACCTTAAATGAGCTCTGCATGAGCAAATGTGCCCAAACCTTAATGAACTGAAGCAATTTCATAAAGAAGACTGGGACAAAGCATCTTCAAAACAGTTGTGAAAACAACAAGGAAGCATTCATAACCCTTGTTTAAAGGGAATTTTACACAGCAAGTGATCCTTCAAAAACTCTACAGCAAATGGAAATTAAATGCCTCATGATTCAAACCAACATGTTGGCTTGAAGCTTTAAGCCTCTCCCTTTCAAAAGTAGTTTTACTAATTTTAACTGGATTTAATTAATTTACATTTGGATTGAATTTGGTTTCAATAACTGAAATAGATCGACTTTAATTGAACTCTTTATAAAGGGGTTTGATTTTGAGCTTGATTTGCTTAAAGTATGCCTTTTTTAAAGTAACGAACCTTACTCTCACACGTCTTTCAAGAAACAGTGGAGTGGCACTGACCACAGGTAAATTTGTGCTTTTCTTTATAAATTTACCAGTTTTTCTCAGACAGACATTAATATTATTTTTGATAAAACTAGCCATATGTTGAAAAACTGGAACAAGCAGCTGACAAGTTAAATTTATTTTGAGGTCAAACTGTTGTGCTTGATAAGTGAAATAGACAACACAAAGACATCCACCAGGTTTCCTCATCCTTTCACATTTTTTATGACTCATCATTAAAATCTGTAAAATTAGTAAGGTTTTCTCTTTATAAGATCGTAACATATCATTAAATACAAAATGAGACCAGAGTGGTGTTACCTGGTAGTGGGTGTTGGCTGGAACTGTTCCTTTAACCTGTGGGCAGATATGAACAGGAGAGCAGTGGGGTCAGTGAACAGCAGGTACTCCATGAATCTCCAGACTGTTTTTATTACCTGCACTCGCACTGGCTGTGCTCTACAAAGGGCAGCTCAATGAGCTCGTGTTTCATGAAGGACGTTCTCATCAGCTGCACACAGAGCCGAGAAGAAAAATTATTTCACACTTATCATCTAACCAAAACACAGAGGGGTGGGTGGGGGTGTGTACCTCCATGGTGAGGGTGTGTGTTAGGGAAGGCACACACTCCAAGGCCTCATCGGCGCAGCAGCCACCACATCGCTTCACAGACACACAAGACGGGACGAAGAGGTGATGGATCTCCCCCGGCAACTCCCGCCAAACCTCCACCAGAGTGTCGCGAGGCTCGCAGCCGCTGCGGGAATACACCTCCAACCACCGTCGCACTGACAGACAGACACACGAAACATGTTCCCAGTTATGATTTCACGCCTTCAACTCCCTGTATGGAGATTCTCTGATGGATATTTTTGGGCATACCTTCCCGACCTTCCCTGGATCTTGGGGAGTCTGCCGGCCGCCAGTGAGCGAGCTGGAGAGACAGTAAAGATGGTGAACGTGAGGCTCAAATGTTTGTTTTGACTAAGTTATGTTTAAAGTTGAGCTCAAACTTCGTGCTCTTATATGAAATCATAGTTTGGTATTAAATTCAAGTTTTTTAGAGGTAAGCTAAATGAAACCCCTCTGCAAACCTCTGCATGTGGTGGAGGATATGCAATGAGGAACATTTTGCAGGAGTTTTAGGGTAGAAAGCAAAGCATTAACTTACTTATGAAAGTGCTGATAATATTTTAAAAACCTCTCATTATTTAATATTTCGAAACACAGAAAACACAATATACGTGACCTCTGAGATAAGAGAAAAAATCTAAAATAATTTTTCTCAGGTTATTGTTGCATTTAGAAAATAGTAAGTTAGTAATTGACCTGAAACAAGACAAAGTTAGTGTGATTCAAAAACAGACAGTGAGAAAAATGGCTTTATTTTTTAGAATGTATAAGAATATCTATACTAAATGCTGGGGATATTGCAATAGGTACATTTTATGTATGTGAACACTGTACTTATGATCTTCAAAACACAAAAGAGTGAATAAAATTAATAAATGTGTGTTAAACATCTCACATTTTACTCCTAAAACACATAAAAGACAAAACTACATTAAAGGAAAAAAAGATAAAGCAATACATTAAACACAAAGATAACAAAAATACAAAAAAAAAAATCTACTTAAAATTTTGTTCTGAAAGTCTATGTTGCATATTAAATATTAACATCACATATTCAGCATTTACAGTGCATAAAGGGTTAAATTAAATATATACACAAATGGTTAAAAATATATATGCATGGAGACACTATACATTGTCTGCTTTATCCTGGCAGGATTGCAGGGGGCTTTGGGAGCGGTGCGTCCTGGACAGGTTGCCAGTCCATTACAGGGACACACAGAACAAATGACTATGAACACACAGTCATGGGTTACACACATTTAAACCCACAGATGCACAGGGAGGACATGCAAACTGCATGCAGAACGACCCCAGGCCAGGATTCAAACCCAGAATCTTCTAATTTCAAGGAGACAATGCTACCAATTTTGCCACTGTGTGGTCTGAAATACAAAAAAGATCAAATAAAAAAATATATAAATGAGTCACTTTTTTATCAGTTCAATTAAGGTTTTTAAAAATTCCCAAATAATACGGCAATTAATAAAACCATAATTTAGGAGCCTCTGTGTTTTTCTTTCTGTATCAGATTTAAAACCACGGCATGTCATTCGATGTTACTAATCCACTAATCCATATTTATTTCTGGAGTAAAGCATTAAATAGCTGCAGTCATCCTAGTTTTAGTGTCTCCAACCTCCGCTTTGACATTGTTACGAAACCTGGCTGGCGCAGATCCAAAGATCAAAGTGTCTCTTGTTAATGAACACCACAATATTTCACACCTGGGATCAGAACATGACAGGCTCAATAAAGCCTGATTCATAGATAAGAGGAACAAATAGTAATAAAAAAAGACCTGGAAACCTCTAAACTTTGATACTGAGGGAAACAGCAGGTGCAACAGCTAATTTAAACATCAAGGTACATTTTTGGCAGCACATTATACAACACACTTTCTGCACAGACTAGGTCTGCTGGTTTACTTGAAGTGAAAATGGCTATGCACATGATCAAATTTCTGCTCCGTGATGTTGTAGAAGAGCAGACAGCTCCATATTTGAACCTGTTGCACCTGCTACCTTTGCCCTCAAGCCCACCGATGGATAAAAAAAACTTCTACAAAGGTGCACAGAGGAAATGTCAATAGGTGAATTATGCAAGATAAATTCTAGTTGTCTCACTGTGACTGATCTGCTGTGCATGCTATATATTATTTTGCGGTGTCAAATAGTGTTCTAATTTCCCACAGATGTCTGAACAACTTAAAGATGCACACATCCTTTCTGCATGTTCTTTATCTTACTCAACACTTTTATTGTCAAGGGTGAAAAGAAAATACTATTGAACCAAAAAGGACCCAGTTCTTTCTTATGCAGACACATGTTGCTGTAAGTTATGAAGGATTGGGTTGGTTGATCTATTTCTTATTGAAATAAATGTTTTTCAAGGTCTTAATTTAAAAAGATAACTTCAGAATATCAAAAAACAGAATAAAAATCAGTAAGTTGTTGAAGTTCACAGCTTACTGATGCACCATCATGCTGGCAGAGATAGTGTTTCTGTTTAAACTGTGCTGATAACCTGCTGTGCAGTGCTTTTTCGGTATTACTAAAAGAATAAAAATAATTTCAGATATTAAGACCAGCTGCAAAAAAAGTTGTTACTTAATGAAGTTTCTACCAGAGTGAAATGAACCAGAAGTATTTAAGTGGCAGCCATAACCAAAGCCGATAAGATTTGTTTATACATTTTAAATCCACAATTCAGTTTTCCTGAATTTCTCCTTACATCCTTTGCTGCACATATGAAGCCAAAGCAAATTAAAGGCACAAGAAAAGACAAAAGAAGAAGATCTTTTCCCAATTTGCATTATGGGTGCATTATAAATGTTTTCAGATGTTTTTCCTAAGAGCAGAGTGATTTCTGTTAATTTTCTTCAATTATGTTCTGCATTGTTAATGGTATTCTGTTTTTCCGCAGCCATATGAATGATGAGCTTGATGAATGAACAGTTTGTCCTCTCAGGACTTCATAGATTGGTGACCTTTTATAACATGATGTGACAGATTTGTTACCAATTAAGCTAATTAGTTGTGAGATGTTCTCTTAGCTCCAGCCTTGTTGGCAGGACACATCCTGGCACAGTTCCTGTCTTTTGCTTTCAAAAATCACAGCTTACTTTCAAATATGTTGTTGACATCAAATTGCTTCCATTGCTTAAGCTCGAATTCATCGTGTCTTGTTACGGCTCTTGTTTGAAGGCAACATTGAGTCCAAAACACATTTATAAAGGTCACATGTTGTTTTTATACGCAGTACACATGTTTTTGTTATTCTATTGTTGTAAATGTTTAACTGTACTTTTTAAATTACATTTGGGTTATAAATGTTAGCCATTTTCTCTGTGCTCCAATGAAAACAAAGAACATTATAATTTTATTTTGTATCATTGTATTGCCTGGGACTGCACTAATCAATAGTGACCAGAACTGAGGAGTTTTCATCTCGACAGTGAGCAATTATTTGGACAGCGAAAAATCCTACAATTTCTCCCGGCTAGTAAACACATCATAAATAAACAGCCAATTTGCTCTTTGCAAGCTGTAGAAAACAACATATATTTTATTTTGTTGAGCTTTTAACCTTCTTTACAATCTGCTGAAAAACTTTCAGCCAAACAGAGGGCAGCTTAGGAAATACACAGAGAGGAAATACACTTATAATGCTAACTATTTTTACTGTTTTAATTGTGCTATTTCATAAAATAGTAAAATCTGATCTTGTTGTAAAGCTGCATCCACGCAACTATTCAAACACTCACAGACACAAATCCTCAGCTCCTTGTGTGAATAATTAATGTTGGTTCACAGCAGGATGGCTGCTTAAATTACTTTGTACAGAAAATGAATGAATAATTTATGAAAATTTGTTAAAATATTAGGACGCTGTCGTTTGTCTTATAAAAGAGTTTTATTTCCACAGGTATCTTTACCTAATG
This sequence comes from Brachyrhaphis roseni, assembly GCA_903066815.1. Taxonomy (NCBI): domain Eukaryota; kingdom Metazoa; phylum Chordata; class Actinopteri; order Cyprinodontiformes; family Poeciliidae; genus Brachyrhaphis; species Brachyrhaphis roseni. The sequence continues at coordinate 44,872 of CAEFZY010037024.1, forward strand.
ACACAGATAATATCACCTTTATTAGACTGGTGAAAAAAAGAAACAACATCTTGGAGCAGATGTTTTATAACTCTCCTCTTTGGCTGATTTCTTTTCATTTTTCATGATGTCACGAAAGGAAGCAGCATGTTTGAGGTGCTGACTTAAAATACATGCACAGATTTGTCTCTGTTTAACTCAGGTGCTGTGAATTGACCAATCAGAAGCTTGCAAAACTGTGACATCATCATTAGAGTTTTGTTTAAAAGGAAAGTATGATTTGTTTTCCAGGCACATAGGGCCATTTTATAGCACAATCAAGTAACTATGTTAATTTAAATTGTCATAAAATGCAACATATATCAAATATAAATTAAAATAAATTTTACTTTGTAATCTAATGCTTTGAAACTGTACCTATGTCGCTTTAAAAACTACTGCTCTTTCTGAAGCTCCACTTCCAGGAAGTCATTACAACATCAGTCCTCTACAAAACCTTTAACAAAGTTTTTACCAGTGTTTCACTGAGAAATAGCTCATATAATGAGCACCACCCAGAAAACCACACAGGTGTTTTTCACAGCTGAATGGTTGCCACTGGAGATTAAATGATTTCTCAAACATGGATGAAAGAATCAAGGCAGCACTCCATGTATGTTTTTGATTAGGAAATAACATTATAACATGATGTAAAGCTCAAAAAAGCCAATATTACATGTCACTGGCCCTTTAAAGACAAAATAGTTCTAGTGTATTTCTCTTTGATTTCTCTGGTATTTAACAACAGAAAAGGTTTAATCTAATCTAAAGTCCAGATAGAAAAATAAAATGGCTGACCTGGAGAAAAATGTGAATGATCCATTTCCACCATCAGATTCTACCATCACAGCATGTTACAACATTTTGTGTTTTTTTTAAGAGTGTTATGCCCAGCAGTGTTATCTAAGTATTAAAGTGATACCCAATATATTTACTTTCACTAGTGGAGCATTACAACTTTCACACATTAAACTTTATTAGAAATTTGGCTTTGGGTATATTTAAAATGTAATGAGAACTATGGAAAAAGGTTTAAAGAAAAATAAGTTTTTAACATTTCACATGTTTTCCTTGTACTGATTCCTTGAAATTCTGAGTTTAAATGATCTGCAATATTCTGCATGACAGTATAATTGATGCTCTAAATTTAGCGCTGCAGTATTTTTACAACTCTAAACAACCTAAATATATTTTCTTCCTGTTAAAGCAGAAAGAGTGAAAATAGACTTTACAGCTCAGAGTTAGTCTCTGTGTGCATGAAGACCAAGGCCACTTGTGAGGGAATGTAGACTTTGCCCAGTTGCCCCCGCCCTCAAAGTGCTCCACCCCCTGTTAACGCTCTCTCTCACACACACGTTTGACTCTTATTGATTCAACAACAGTAAGTTAAGCTGCAACTGAGGCCATTTTGTGGCCGGTCTGAGCTAAGCTATGTTTCTTCTCTATCTTTGAGACAAAGTCTCAGATTAACTCCTTTTGGCAGCCATGTCTGCCTTTCTCTCTCATACACACACACACACACCCATTAAATATGAGTGCCAGCCCAGAGCCATCTGCACTGGCAGCGCTATCTGTCAACAGTCTAACCAGTCTAACTCCCAGCCACTCCCTGGGCCCACTGTACAGATGGGGCTGTGTGTGTGTTGAAAGGAGGAGACGCGACACCAGCGAGGCTCTTTGCCACTACAGAAGAAGGATGACCCCCTTTTACAAATAAGCTGTCGGGGAGGCAGACAGCACAAAAGCAGAACGTCTCGGGGTGTGAAGGTGAAGAGGCTTTCTGGTGTTTCATGTAGGGTCTGGGATGATGAATGACTATAAGCTCCAGTATTATAGCGGCAGGGTGCTGCTGCACTGCCTGTCCCTGATTCCAGCCTCCTGACATTAAAGCAGAACGTGCAAATTTGTCCTGCAGAATAAGCCCATAAATCACACCAAGGACCAGGTTAGTGCAGTCAATATGTGTTTATTATGAGCTATAACTTTCTGTCTCAATCATAGAAGTAAAAAAGACAACAATAGCACTTTTATGCGTAATGTGTGCTAAATTTAAAAACAGATTAACAAATAAAATAACTTAATCCTTTGCTCTTTGCTGTTTCTGTAAGTATTTTTAATGAACTGTTTAAATTGATATCTTAGGATTGACAGACTTCTTTTTTAACTTTTATAAACACACTGAAGCTGCTACTTGCTGTTTTTCAGACTATAAGAGGGTTTTGGTGACATTCTGGCAAAGCTCATCCACAACTTTTAGAGCCAGACACAGACTGAGCTGTTCACTGTGTTCCTCTGAAACACTAAACAGATAGTGTAATCTTTCCATCTAACGCCCAGATGAAGACAAAACATACATTTAGATTTTACATGTAAACCTTATTTTTTTTTATTCTATTGCCTAACAATTACTTATAAGTGTGAAAGAGCTTTTTTTGCGCCACAATGTTTAAAAAGGTGAAACATCAAATTTTTCACATTTTATGAGAAAGGATCAAAGAACAACACCAACAAGTGCCAGAGAGGGGATTTTCCATAATCTGGCAACTTATTAACTGTCTTTATGAATGGTTCAAACCTGATCCAGCAAGAACTGGAAGGTTGAAGTCTTTACAGCAACATATAGTGTCACAAGTTATTACACCAATTCCAGTCAGATGTCACTAAATCATTAAACATACTTGGTAAACAAACAGCATGATGAAGATCAAGAAACACAGCACATGGGTGACGGATGAGGTTGTGGAGAAGTTTAAAGCAGCGTTAGGTTATGGAGGAATATCCCAAACTTTGAACAACTCAAACCATAATCTGAAAACAATATATTAGGAATACGTGGTATCAGTGGATGTAATATCACAAAGGCTGATGTGAAGTTACAAAACTGTTAAAATAATATATCCAAGAGAGTTCAAACATTGCATGGCACCAATAAATTTACCCTGTATCTCACTGTTGTTGATATCCACATCTCACACATATCACACTGCCCAAGATCCTCAAGGTGACAGAGTGTTGGAAGCGTTGGTGCAAAAGAAAAGATTATTTTATTCTAAGTGATATAATGGCGGTATGTTTACTATTTCACAATCGCATGACTTTGTATTGGTTTTCCCTGGAGAATGGCAGACTTAGTAAGATGTGGCTGTCAGCCTAGTTGATCAGAACAAGGAGTATAAATCAGAGAAGCATCCAAGAAGACAAAGGTAACTCTGAAGGAGCTGCAGAGATCCATTGCTCAGGCAGATGAATCTATCTACAGGATACCTATTAGTCAGGCACTCCACAAATCTGCTCTCTATGGAAGACAGGCAAGAAGACAACCATGTAATGTTCTGCTTAAAGTTCACCACAAGCCATCTAGCGGACATAGCAAACATGTTGAAGAAGATTTAGAAACGTCTTTTTAGATGTGTCTCTGATCCAACACAACTGATTCGAATGGCCCAACTACCTCCTCAGAGTGTCACTAAGTTCTGCAGAGGTCTGTTAATTAACTATTATTTGAGTCAGGTGTGTTGAACCAGGGAAAGAACTAAAACATGCACGTCACTGGCCTTGAGAACAACACTGTATTAAAGAAATCACAGGTACAAATGAGTGGTTTTAATCAGGGCTTTTTTATGTGTTCAAATGGTCCAGTCAAAGTCCAGACCTAACTGAGAATCTGTGCCAACACTTTGTCCTTCAGTCTGGATGAGTTCGGAATTATTTAACAAAAAATAACAGAATAAGTATTTTAGTCTCTCTATAATATCTGCAGATGTAATTAAAAAAAATGTTTTAGGCCGCACTTTAAAGATTTTTATTTTAAAAATATTTTAACCCCTTTTATAGCAATATGCCTCAAACCAACACATCATCAGATGGCTTATTTACACCCCTAATGCCGGTTGATGCATATTTAACACATATTAATTATATTTAAGTGAATGTTGTCGCCATATAGTGGCCGGAGTAATGCCAGATTCTGCCTATCTAGGCTCATTTGTATGCTAAATAACTAAATTTACACCCATAGCGTGTGTTTTATACACCTTAATAACCCCAATTAATTTAAAGCCTGATAGCAAAAACACAATTCATTTTATATATACCTATATGTATTTTTTTTTTTAAACACCTCACAGTTATGCACTACTTCCTGTTTGGTCTCATAAAATCGTAATAAAATGCACTGATGTGTGCGGCCAAGTTCAAAAGCTTTGAGCACCTTGTTAAGACTGACGTATAATGAGACTCACATAGCTTCTCTGGGCATAAATGATTGCTGATTAACTGCCCTACAACATCCTGAAGGTCTGTGTTTGTCAGTCACATGACCTGAGGTGACAGGTGTCATTGACCTAGGGGATAACTTCCACAAAAGCAACAGAGAAAACCTTAGCCCCGCAAAATGAGGCTCCGTGTATAATTATCACCCCGCACTTGCACTAACCCCAGGGGTCCGATGAGACATATAAAACATACCTTGGCATGGAAGGTCGGTATTCTGGTAAGCAGCAGGAACTGAAACATTCCTAAAATAACTTGAAGCATAATCCCCATCGTGCAGGAGTCAAAAGGCGCACCTTGAAAAGTATTTTTGGTCCAATCCAAAATAAAGAAGAAGAAAGAAAAAGATAGAGTAGGTGGCTTGTGTTGGTTTTCTTCGCGGGTTACAGACGCAGATGTCCCGCTTTCATTCTCCAGTCTCCCTTCCCTGAAAGCGCTCCCAGGGTGGCATCATCAATGCTGGAATATCAACTTTGCTTTCTTGCATTTGGGCTTAAATTAGAGCAGAAACATACCCGGGATCAGTTTCCAGACTAAAGTAAGTTCAGCACAGACGGACTGTGCCTCTCTGTGTGTGTTTTTAATGTATAACCTTGGGAGCACAGCAGCAGATTCGGGCCTTTGTCTTGAAAAATGAATGAACTTTAAATTAAAGCCCGTTTCTTTAATCAGCCCCGTTTGGCTCTGATCCCTTGAAGCCAGTGATGATGTGGGGGGTTCCAGCCGGCGTGGCGTGACGGAAGGATTATACAGATTCCCGCTGAAACGTGGAGCGATCAGAAAATCCTGGCGTGTCTATAAGAAACACACACACAAAAAAAACTGCATCATCCAGGAATAGGACGTTTTATCCGGTGAAGATCCGCCGTGCTGAGGAACAGCGCTGCATATTCCTCTCCTCTGACTCGGTCACGCTTTCACTACACTGTCGCTCCAAATTAAAATGTGACGTCTCCTCTCCAGGCGCATCTCTCCGCTGTTTTCTTTCTTTAAAATTACCTCCTCATAAATAACCCCTATAATCCCGAACCTCCTCTGACGTGGAAGTGCATCTGCGGCTGAGGCAGCGCAGCAGCAGCAGGGCAGTCCGCGCACACAGAGACACAGACAGAGCCAGAAAGAGCCGCGGAAAGGTGCAGCACTCTACATTTGTTATTGTGATCGCTTTCCTCGCTTCCTTTGCCCTTGAGACGCACCCAGCGTAACCATTGCGCCGCCAACTTTCTTCCGAACGGGACAGGCGCACTGGATACAGGTGCAGCGTCTCTATTGGTCTCAGAGTGAGGGATCAGGGGGCCTCCGGGGGCCCCCACTATGCAAGGAGGGGAGCGTGGCCGTGCTTGCGGGGGTCATGCCTCTGGAGGATTCCTTTAAAATTCAGTTAGCCTGAGGGGCTATAAACCAGCACATGTTGAGCCTCATATGGTCAGATTTAGGGGAATTGTATATGAAGAAAGCTGAGAAACGAACTCAGAAATATATACTCTGATAATTGTGCCCCCTTCGCCCTGCACTGATGGCGCTATATTTTGACTAAATAAAATATCATAATTTAAAATACTGACTTTTTAAAATATATTTCTTCCAATCAGCACAAGTTCAAGATCATGTAGGGAACCTAGGTTGATTTTTTAGGGATGACACACTTTCAGTTAAACCCACAAAAACATATCACTTCAAGTGGACCACATCATGATATGAACATCGCTTCACTTTAGTGAAGTAGGAAATAAGTTTGTTTCTCTCATTTCCACTTCTTGTGCATGTTTTTATTTTTTTTAAAGTTTTGTATTCTTTTAGATGTAAAATTCACACATAGGACTACACAAATTACCAGCATTAACATGCATGGTATCGACTTAATAAGTAAAACTGGGCCTATATTAGTAACTAATGTATTTCTATCTTGTTGCTGTTTGTGTGTGAGGGGGTTGGCCATGTCGGGTCTGTTTGGGGATGTGACACTGATGCAGCGCAGGACAGTGGGATGTTTACCTGAAGAGAGAAGCAAAGTTAGTGGTGTGGTTATTTTCTCATGGTATTGAAAGGGGATGGAAATGTATATTAGTAAATGTCTGGTTTCGCGCATAGTAGTAATAATAAGGTTCATACTGCCCAAAAGTTCTGCATTGGTGCATCCTTTTCCATAAAAATCTGAATTTAAAAGCACAATGGGACAGTTACATCACAACAATAAAAGTTTTACAGTTTTGCTTGGATACATTCATATGGCTGTACTTGTAACTTAAAGGATAAAACAAAAGTTTGATTAATCATATTATTAATCTTGGTCCATTTTCTAAATATTGTAGTAGATTAAAGTCATTACTAAGCTTTTTTAAAAGTTGGTCCATTCCTCCTCAAGTTTTAACTGCTGCAAAATATGCAAATAAAACTGTATGAGGGTCAATGGTGGATGGGAGGAATTTTAAGAGGGCCACAGCCCCCCTTCGCCCTGCACTAATGACACTACTGTTTAATAAGCAGACTCATTTAACAAATGTAATTACACACCCATTAGTAGTCCTGTTTACCACTTTGAATGGTGGGGTTGTTCCACAGGATAGAGATAAATACAGCACAGTCATGAAATAGTTTATTTTTTTTATTTTTTGTTAGAGCTATTTGTTTCTCATTTATGTATTTTTCTTATGGATTAATCTCAGTTGTTAGCTACAATTTGTTATAAAGTAGCTGTGTAATGACATTTAAGGGTCTATTACTAATTGGTCTCTTTTGAGTCCCATTAATGTAGTCACTATGAATTTAATAATAAAACATCTTTACTTTTGTAAGCATTAATGCGATTCTGGATTGATGGAAAATGTAACTTGTTTTAAATTAGTTTTAAGAGACTTTTGTTAATCCTTGTTACTAGAAAACATTAAATGAGGCCACTTGTTAACTTTGATGTGTTTTTTTTAATACAAAGAAAGACTTTTTTTTAATTGCCATTTTACTTTCTATTGTTTGTCAAACAAAAACGGCTGGAGTATTATTCTGGGGTTTGACTGGCAGTTTTTTCTGCATCTCATTAAACTAAACATGAAAGTCAATTAAAACTTTATTCATAGCTGCAGCAGCTCCTTTCCCATGAGCCTTGTCTTTCAGTCCTATATCAGAGTTTGTGTGTGTGTATGTAGGCAAGCTGACACCACAATCTCAGTCATTATGGTGTGTTTGGGTTATGCCGGCGCACTCACACGCCACATGAGGGTGAGGGTGTCTGCGAGCGATGCGGGGACGCACTGTGTTATCTCCCACTGATGTCTGAGGGCGGGGGCTGCTGGTGAGAAGAGGACTGACAGGGAAAACGGTCGTTTGTTCCCTCAGAACTCAAAACTGGTGCATCTGCCCTTTAAAAAGGGAAACCCTGTTTCTGCTTCATGGAGTCGCACATAAAGACAAGTTTCAGCTGATTATTGTCACTCCAGAACTTTTTTTTGCTTACTGCTGACGCGATGGAAAAATTGTTTGGATTTCTGAAGCAGAACACATTAATCATTGTCCAATAGCTACTGGGCTGTTGCTCATTAAAAGGCAAATGTTTAAAGCCTCTTGTTATCTCGCCCAAGCAGAGGAAAGATAATCTGAAAAATATGACTTTTTTTTTTTTTTAATGAAGCGGCATCTTTTTCGGCAAAGCAGACAAGAAGAAATAAATTGATCTTTTAATCACTCTTCTCTGGCGTCCCTGTTGGGAAAATACATAAGGCCTTCATCCAAAGACAGATAAACACAAAACTATCTCTCTAAATCCAAAATGAAATTAGAGAGGCAGAATGGTAAATTTTGGCTCTGGATTTTGCATTACAGTCACTTATTTGCTGTTTTTTGTTGCTTATTTCCATAAAATCCACACTTTTGCAGTGTTATAATTAAAATTGACCGTAAATAAAAAGATATAACATTGGTCGTTCATCATGTCTGTTTAAAAAACAAACAAACATGAGTTATAGGTAAAAATACAGAACATCCCTGCAGATGAGTCAAATATAAAACAGCTGAGAACTCAGATTGCGGTTAACCTGAAACACGTTGCCCTCTCTGTACTCTGTCCAAAACGAGACGAATCATCCTTAAGGATGTTGATTAACCAATCAGCTTCTTTTAGAAACATGCTGGTGTTCATGAGATCCTCTATAAATCTGATCAGCCATCAGAGTTCAGGCTGAAAACAATAATAAAAAAAAAAAACATTCCTATTTTATAGTGTGAACAGTAAAGAGGTCTGTGAGAAAAGTGCAGGCTCACATCTCCTCAAATAATTCATAAACCATAAATAGTTCAGCAGAGTAGCCCAGTGATGTCAAGTGCCTTGAAAAACTGCCACACATCACTGACTTGTTCACATTTTGTCACACTACAACCAGAATTCAATGCATTTACAGGCCAACAACTTTACAGTATGGGGGGGAAAAAATCCTCACATAAAAAGTTGAAAAGTGTGGAGTACATTTGTTTTCTTCCCTTTCATCCATCCACCTAAACTAACAGACCAGGAAAGGAGAACATTAATCAGATAAGCAGCATAAATCTCTGGAGGAGCTGCAGAGATTCACAACTCAGGTGGGAGAATCTATTAACAGGACAACTATCACGCACTCCACAAATCTGGGCTTAATGGAAGACCAACAAGAAGAAAGTCATTGAGAGAAAGCCACAAGCAGTTTTAGCTGAAGTAACAGCAAACCTATAAAGGAAGGTTGTCTAATAAAATTAGATCAAAGTTAAACTTTCTGGCCTTTATACAAAACACAAAGTGTGGACGAAAGCCAAAACTGTGTCTGTCCGGGTACAAACCATCTTCACAGAGAAACATGGTTGTGGCAGCATCATGCTGTGGAGATGCTTTTCTTCAGCAGAGACTGGGACGCTCGTCAGCACTGAAGGAAAACCTGCTGCAGGCTTCAAAACGCTGCAGGCCGTGGTGGAGGTTCACCTTCTGGCCAACGTGCAGCCAAAGCTACACTGAAAAGGTTTAGATAAATTCATGTGTATGAGTGTTAGAATGGCCTCGTTAAAGTTCAGACCTAATTCCAATGCAATACAGAAGAAGGATGAACATTGATTTTAAGTCTCTTCGTGTGCAAAGCTGCCACACACCCTAAATCGACAAATGTCTGCAGTAAAGTTAAAAGCTTCAATAAAGTTCAGAGTTTTTCTTCCCCTTCACGTGTTCATCAATCATAACATGGAATCTCACTGAATTTTGTGTTTGTAACGTGACAAAATGGGTAAAAGTTGAAGGGGTTTGAGTAGATTTGCAAGGCACTGTATACCTGAACATGTAGCAGCAACACATATGTGGCCAAAGGAAAGTATCCCACATCCCCATTCTGACCCGCTAAGTCAGGATCTCATCCGAGTTCAAGCAGAAAGCTGGAAAAATAACCTCTACCAGTTGCAAAACTAAAGCGAGTTCCTCCACATTTTCAATCTGCAGGAGAGCGCAGGAGGAGATGCTCCTACTTCTCCGGTCCACCCTTATTCATTATCACTTTCTCCTGAAAGTCAGCGTGTTTCTGCCGCAGGATTTCGGTCTGCTTCTTGAAACCATTGACCCTGGAAGAGAGCAGACCGGAGAGTCAGCCTCCAGCGCCAGACACTCGATGCTCGGAAGGTGGTGCGCTCACCTGGCTCTCTCTTTGGCTTCGTTGTAGATTTCTGTGATGGCTCTGTCTTTCTCGTCCATGAAGTTATTGTGAACTTCTTCCAGTTTCCTGAAAAAGTTGGAGAAACAACTGCTCACTGTTTGCTTGACCTGAGACCCCCTTGACTTTATGAGTTTGTTCAGCTGTTATAACAGCTGCTCAGATTCACAAAGAAGTGAATCTCAGCAAACACAAGAGGCACAGAGTCATTGTGTGGAAACAAATACGAGGAAATGAGTGGCGAGGTTGTGCCAGAGTACATGGCATAGAGGCATGCAGGAAAACACCCCACTTAACCGTGCAATTAAAAAAAAGGTTTTCTGATGATTTTTTAATAGAGAGGCCTGAATATTTCAGCATGAGGTATGGAGATAGTTACCTAAAGAAGACCGAATGTGCTCCGACGCTGAGTACCATCGTGATGACACAGTAAATTACCAGCCTGAAGTTCCTCTTCCTCTTCTGCTTCCTCTCTTCTGAAGTCGCCTCTGGAGACTGGGCATGATGAAACTGCTCCCAGTAACGAACATTGTCGTTAGTAGTAGTGCTGGGAGAAGGAGGGAAGAGAAATACATTGATGATGATCAGAAGTGACACTAACAGACTGAATAGAGGGGATCAGAGGAGGGTAACAGAGCTGGAATGCACATAAATCTCAACAACTTTCCGTTTTCTCTCCCGGCAAAAAGAATATCAGATAGTTTAATCACCAGTGAGGTTGATGTTTCTTTTTTTTTCTCTTTTTTAAATGTTAGAGCATGAAAAAAATGCTTTTTCTGTCAGCTTTAAAGCACTACATTTGTGCTAAAATCACTGCCATGGCTTATTAGGTCAGGCGTACTTTCTATATTTGCTCACAGAACTCGAGGGAGCCTACAAGAACTAACTACATCAAGTCTCAGTTCATCCAGTTTTGATTTACATTTTCAGAGGAACTTTGTTTAGCCATGTACCTCTCACCTACCAGTCATTCAGGCCATAACAAGCTGCTTAATCTGAAGTCATGACTTCAATGGATGACAAACATGCAGTAATAACTACATTTATTGGGTCCGCTGGTAAATACTCGTTAACTGGCTTATGATAAAGTCAACTTATTATGCAGTAGAATAATCGCACACTGGCTGCACAATTATCAGAAGTCCTGCTGTTAATTCTTTATGCAGTCTCCTCATTCAAATAGGACAGTTCTATAGTCTCCTACTCTAACATTTCACAAGGTACAACACAACAGCTGGAGACGACCAGCAGTGCAGTTGCTCTGCTTAATATCACTAGCGTTCAACAGAGGCCTTTCTGATAATTATATATATCCAATCGAAAGAGACAACACATTTTCAGTTTTCTGGTACAGGCCACCAGATTTTTAATTTTAAAAATGCTGTTTTGTTTTTAAAGTCAACACACATCTGCCTAACTCTAATGACATGTTCTCTTGTCTTTCCTGGTGTGAGTAGTAAATTTAAAGAACGGGCCTCAGTGTTGTGTTTTATTTTTTCAATTAGGGAAACGGAGAATTACAGATAATTTATTAGAAGGTCCTAAAAACTGTTCAAATTAAAAAAATTAAGGTAGAAGCAATATAAAAAAAAATGCTTGTTAGATTCATTTTAAAGGGACTTTGCCTGAAACCGTGTGAAACTTTATAAATGTACTCAGAATAAAAGGTCTGATTTTTCTAAAGGTTTTCTATGTGAGATATAGCTACTGCAACAAAAGATTGATTATTTTTTTTAGGCTTTTAAACATCTTCACAAGTCAAATGCTGCAGCAGAGCACCGACCAATCCAGTGTGAGGCCTTACCTTCTGTACACTGTGTGACCAGATGTTGATTTGAAGGCCTGTCCCCCCTGGTATGGATGCTGGAGCTTAAGGTCATACTCCTTCCTGCTCAGCTCTTTGCTCAGCACTCTGTAGGCTTCATTCAGCTCCACAAACTGACTGTGCAGCTCCAGGTTTGACGGGTTGCTGTCTGGGTGCAGCTGTGGGACGAGCGAGCCAGAGTCAATGATGTGAGATACTCTGCTTGAGGGTTGTTTTGCTTTCACTGGTGTTCTTATATGTTCAGATGTGCAGTTTTAAACTCTGACTGAGATTAATTTTACTTCTGGAGTGAGATGCCTCAATCCTAAATTATAGCAGACTCATGCCATAAAACCAAATCTTTATCTTGATCACTCAGGAAACTTCTCCATGAAATCAGACAGGAAGCTCCATGTGAGAACAATTAGCAAGCTTATCTTATCTTAAAAAATGTCGCCCCCTTGTGGCAGGTTAAATGCAGAGTTTTATTAGTGAAGTACCTTCTTTGATTTGTCAAAAAAAGCATTTTTTATTTCGTCCACAGAGGCATCCGATTTGACTCCCAACAGGTCATAATAGCTTGCAGTTTTTCTGTGGGGATAAAGATAATAACTCAAAAGCAAGCTGGCAATTAAACCTGAACAGATCACATAGAACACACACACCCCCACCCCACACACACATACATACACCCCCCACACACCCCCCCCACACACACACAGAGTAGATACACTTGCCTTTGTGCAGAGCTGAGAGATAGCATCCGCAGTCCACTCTTGTAGCACCAAATACAACTCTGACATAGTCGCAGCTGAGCTTCCAGCTGCATCACGAAAAATATTCAACTTTGACCTGTAACAAGGACAGACATTATACCCAGCTGCAATTTAAAATTAGTTTATTTCTTGTTTAATGAAGAGATAAATCACTGAATACACAAGGCACCTGTTATGACCTAGATCAAAGGCCACCACAAAAATGGAGAACAAAGACACAAATTTAAGTTGTTTCTTGTTCTTCATATTTTGGTGCTTTAATAGATGAAAATCTTTTTTTGTATGGATTTTGAGTGGGCAGTTGCAACAACTTGATTCCCTTCTTGTTCAGCCATTCTGCTGCACATAACTTTGCAAACCTACATTGTGCAGCCATGTTGTTTTCAGTGAGATGAGACATTTACATGTCAAATAAAACATTATAATTGAGTTGTTTTTTTTGTTTTTTTTTTGCACAGTTTGGCCTTAGAATGAATTTGTTTGGATGTCCATTCCAGGAAAGATAGGAATACGTCATAAACACTTTCCACTTTTGAATAATTGTCATCACTGCAGAATTATGGATGTTAGATAGTTTTGAGACATTCTTATCATCCTTTCCAGATTGAATGGCGACAACATTGCTGATGCCTTTACACCTAGATGTTGTGAAAACACACACCTGTATGCAACCAGGAATTTATTTGACTAATTTCCAGTGTTTACCTTTCACTGTGTTTCCATTGCAGCTGTTGAGGTGGGCAGCTGTAACACATCTGTCAGCAGATGACTGCAAACAACAACACACACAAAGGGTTGAGAACAATCACAAAACATCTACTGAAATTCACAACTTGTCAGCCTTGCCACTGTATCAGTAAGCGATTTCAGGAGTAACAAAGACAGTTACTGAACTGGTGTTTCCCCCTATAAATTATAAGAAATTATTCCAGCTGTCAATCAAAACACAAACTGAGTTGACAGGAAGAACACTTAGTTCTGCTGCTAATGCTAACCCCCGATTTAGCATTAAGTGTCTACCAACTCTGCTGTTAGATGGCAATCGTTTTTTCTATTACTCTGTTAGATGTGAAATATAACTATTAATCAATATATAAGCAGAAGCTAAAAGGAGAAAAGGTGACATACCAGATGAGATCAGTTTCGTAACGCTCCAGTTTTCCAATACATCAAGCTACTAGCATAACGGGAACCGGAAATGAAGATTAATTTCAAAATAAAGCAGACAGTTTACCAGTGACCGAAGTTTACACTGTAAATAGAGCAAAAAGTGGAGCAAAAATATTTGTCTTCACTGCCACAATTTTTTGTCACAAAAAGCAATTTATTAACAATGTAATAACCTATATTTTTTTCATAGTCAATGTTGCTTATTGGTCTAAAATAATAAGTCCTGGCATTAGTATTAAATGCCTTAAAATGTTTCTCTATGATTCTGAGATGTATGAGAACATAGTTCCTCTATTTTAAAGGAGAAAATAAATGCTTTTAGAAACATCAAAGAGGAACACAATGTACAGTTTTAGATAACCTACCACAATGGTTAATCTTTGTACCATTTTTTAAAAATTTTGTATGTTTACTTTGAAAATTAAAAAAAAATGTATCTGGGCAACTTCACGGAAAACAGAGCAAAAACACGCCCCTAACTTTTCCACGATGGGCAACCTTGCTATTACCTTAAGTGGATACATAAAATTGATTTTGATCATAACATAATAGTGACATGCATTTCAATTGTCACAAATAAGCGATCTGTCTGAGCAAAAACATACATCTTAATCATTCCGTTCCACAATCAACTGTAGTTTTACACTTTGACCACGCGGTGGTGGTATTGAGTATATTTTTGACATCTGACGTGGATTTGGGGAAAAGAGGAAGAAACGACTAGTGTTTTGAAAGGTAGTTCAGTCTGGAGAAAGGAAGCAGGAACAAAACTACCCAAGCAGGTGAAACATGTTGTTAAAATAACTTTTAGGATAAACTAGTTAATGTTTTGCATGCTAAATTTGTTAAATAATATTATTTGCCAATACTTCGTTTCATTGTTACTGTGTTGTTTGTATTTTTCGTGCTACTTAGGGTGATTATTCATTTAACTATTTGCTTAAATCCAGTGAAAGTGATCTAAAACTCTAAAATACATCTTTAAACCTTCTATATCAGGTCACAGTCAGCGTCAGATCGTTGTTTTGTTAAGTTTTATTGGTTTAAAATATTAAAGAAGACGAATCTAACATTAAACCACACCTCGCACCTCTGCATGTTGAAGAGTAACATGAAGTGTATCTGTGGAAGGGGTCACTGATTATACAGACATCACCAAAAACTGTTAGCCAACAACTACATTAGCTTAACAGTTTCAGACTAAGGTGTTATATACGCTAATCAAGACACAGTTTTAAATGCTTTTAATTCAAACTATAAAAGTTCGCAATGTTAATACTTTTTGCTAGATTCTCAGAAAGAATGTCTTTGCATCTATAAATACTCTTAAGCGCATCCATATTCGGGTCATATTTGCTAAGAGTGCAGTGATTCAAGATACAGTGACACAAACTATTGATTTCACATGCATAGGAATGAGAGAGTCAGGAATAACAGATATATGGACGAAAGTTAAGATTCTTAAGTTATATGAACAGCAAATAAGTGGCACTCATCCAGAATTAATATATGTTTTAAGAGTAATAATTAGAATGGGAAAAATAATATGACTTTTTGGTGGGATTTGTTGCACCACAAAAATCTGGTCCACACAACCTCCCATTCTCTTTAATGACCAAAACAAAACCAAATCATGCACATTTGGACTCTGTTCAGTGGAAAAAGCCACTACTTAGTTCCTCTTTCTAACTCAACTCGTTTTATCTCATGAAGATGCAATATTGAACTAATATAGATGTTATGTTCATCCATGTTTGTCCTTAGTATTTCTGTTTGCTTATGAGTGGACCAACTCAGATGTTATTCTCCCTGACGTCTTTAAAATGATTTACACGTAATTTCTTTTCTTTAGGTTTAATCTTTCCTGTTACCAGGATACAAAACGTCATTGTCTTCATATGATGATCATGACCAGTTGAAGGGCCAGGTTGGGCTCAGAGAGAGTAGTGGACTCCAGTGATCATCCACAGTAAACATGATGGACCCTGAAGTGTCTCTTCTGCTGGACTGTGCACACTGGAGCGGGCTGCTGGAGCACCAAGTACAGGTGGAGCTTTCAGACAGGTACTCAGATCTTAACTGATTTGTAAACGTAATGTTTTATTATAAGTAAACAATTTTTTTAATGGGTCTTGGTCAGATGTTTTTAGACCAATGAGATTTTTTTATTATTTAAATTGTTGTTTTTATATATATAAAAATAGTATTGTTTTTAAAGTAAAAGTACTTTATCCATCCATCCATTTTCTGTGCACCCTTGTCCCTAAATGGGGTCGGGAGTTGCTGGTGCCTATCTCCAGCTACGTTCCGGGCGAGAGGCGGGGCACACCCCGGACAGGTCGCCAGCCTGTCGCAGTAAAAGTACTTTAATTTAAATTCATTTAATTTCCACAAGGAAATTAAATGTTGTTGTAACACCTATTATGAGAAGTTTATACAGAAAAGTATTTTGTCTCTTAGATAAAAGTATTTTTTTTTTTGCATAAATAAAGTAGATTTAATTTTTTTTCGTCCAATCTTAAGCTTATTTTTCTACATAAAGGTAGATTTATTTTTTTTTATATGATTTATTTTAGTTTGAAGGTAGTCTTATACAAATGTTTTTTTTTTTCATTCTAAAGTATCTTCCAAGTATCTTTTTAACTGTAAGAGTAGAATTTTTTTCATAAAACGTGTTTCAAGGTTTTATTTCATAAACAAATTTTGTTTTCATATAGGATTAGTTTTTCTTAATTCTTTAACAAAAGTTAAAAACTTTTTTTTTAAAAGGAATTTACTATTATTGCTTATTGATTAAATTTTTGTTCAACCTTTGTTTAAGCAAGAAATCACCATTGAAATTAAGACTCTCTTTTATAAAGGAGACCTGACAAAATTTTGTTAGTTTAGCTTAAAAATAACAACAAAAAAACAGCACATGAACCAGTTTTGATACATAAAAGAAAACTTTCTTGGATCTTTAGATATTTGTTCCCTGTTACTACAGCAGTATGTTTCATATTTTATAAATGAACCTATGAAAACCAAAAGCCTCTGAAAGAACTTTTGAAAAACTCTTTTAGAGATGAAAGTAAACTCTGGATTATTCTTCCCTCAGATTCAACAGGCAGACAGATCCTCTTCTTGAGCAGCACATAAACCAGGTTTGGACCGAACGGCTTTCCAAGGAGCCGTGGCTTTTTAACGGAGCCAAATTCAGGCTACATTCCTTCTGCTTGGCCTCTTCAGAGAACCTCGGCTGCTTTCAGTCTGACTGTGGAGAGCAGCAGTGCAGTGACACAGCTCAGCACAGTGTGGACGTTATTAATGGCTGTATACTTCAAACAGAAGATGGTGAAGGAGTCAGTCAGAAGACATCGCAGCCAAAACATCACCCTGGTTCCGTCCTCACGCTGAGGCTGGGCCTCACCTGCTACAAGGACTACCTGGGAACAAACTGGTCTGGTGAAGTGGCAGAGCTCCGCCACCGTGGGCAGGAGGAGTTTGGCGACCCTCTGGCCCTGCTCGCGCAGCCCCTGGGCGTCGGCGCCGTGTTGTGCACATGCGATGGTCAGGTGGTGTTCATCAGGAGGAGCCAGAAGGTGGCCGAGGCGGGGGGGCTGCTGGACATTCCCGGCGGCCACCCGGAGCCAAAGGTGACATTTAAAAAATAACAATGTTTAATTTAAACTCTCCGTCTGTGGTCGGTCTTCATGTGTTTGCTGCTGTCTTCAGGCGGTGTGTGAGCGTCTGGGCGAGGCGGCGGGTGAAGAGCAGATCAGTCTGGTCATGATGCAGCAGAGGCCGGACGCCGTCACCTCGGAGCTGTTCTCCTCTATCTGCGCTGAGATCAGGGACGAGGTCACTGTTGCTTCATGTTTAAAATAAGAACATTTCCATTTTAAATCAGTTTATCTTAACGTGACAGTGGCTCTTCATTGTCCTTTTCTCAGTTCAGTTCAAATGTAGTTTGCACGGTGTTCCAAATGATCATGCAAGTGATATTTTCTCAGATTTTCTTAAATGGTCAATGCAAATGATGGTCAGTATAATTTTGCTTAATAATGTGGAACATCCTTCTTAAGTAGATTTTCTTTAATTGAGCTCACCAGACAAACTAATCAACCCAGTTTTCTGAAATTAATTATAGTGATTCAAAGAACCCTGACACACAATACCATCTATAAATTTAATAGCACAACAAAATTTTTTATCTTTATGACACTTAAATCCAATTTGCATAGTAACTTGGAACACGGTGTATTACGTAATCCAGAAGGGAGATCAGATTGAGAATTGAATCTGACCTGTTCTGTCTGCAGGTAAATATTCCTTTGAGCAGCCTCGGCGCTCCTGTCCTGATGGGCATCGCTCTCAACCATACCAGCGCTGGACGCCCGAGCTCAGAGTTTTACATCAGGTATTATTATCCTTTCTTTATCCAGATAAAAAGCATATTAAAATATTAAAGTTACAATCAAACCACAATCAAAACAGAGCAGCAGAAAGAACATGAACTGAAAAAGGGAAACTTTTCTCTTGTTCCATTATTGAGCCTGTTACATAATTGATCAAGCTGTACTGAGTGCAATAAACATACCGACATATTCAATAAATTAGAATATGTGCTCTGTTGAGGTTCATTTGTCTGATTAAAAACACCTTTTGAAAAAAAAAATTACAATTAAATAAGGTATTAAGCATACTTTTCATTACTTTTTTGTATTAAACATGTTTTTTATTGATGTGACAATATTCTAATTTTAAATGTTATGCTTTTATTAGATATAAGCAGAAAAAACATAATTAATTGAAATAAAGGTTTGAAAACATCAATCTGTGCGTGATAGATCAATATAATTGTCACTTAGCTATTGAGTTGCTGAAATATATGTTTCAATATTCTTATTTATTGAATTTGACTGCATAATCCCTGGTTTCCTTACATCACTGGAGTTAAACCATTAACCACTTCTTGGAAGCAATAAACAAATCATTAACGGCTATATAAAACTTGTAGTTTTATATAGCCATAGTAGTTTTATATAGTCTTTGCATTTCAGGATATCTGGATTGTATTTAATTGTTAAAACTGGCATATTTTTTCCTTTTCATACCTGCTAAAATTAGACAAATCTCCCCCAAATCCCGGTTTTAAACACCCCCCATGTAAAGAAACTTCTTATTTAATAACCAAGAATCTAGGCTGCAGAAATAATCACTTTTCAATCACTTTTCATTGCAAAACTTTAGTTGGAAAATTGTTTGAATCATTACAATTTTTCTGACTCAAAATGAGCCTCGTCATTTCTGTTTATCACACAATGTTACTTAATCTGGATTTTAAAGTGCCATGAATTGCACACAAATGTTTTTTATTCAGCATTTGGTTTTGCTTTGTCTTAAACTGCTTTAATTCTCAAAAACATTAAGAAACTGCACAGAGCTGGAGAAGTTACTCATTTTTGACAATCTTACAGCTATAAAAATCTAAACAAATCCAGGACGGATTTTTTTTATAACACGTTTAAGAGGAAGTGTTTTCTGTGATTTGAGATATCACCTGATGTCTGAAACATTTAGTAACTTTAAGTCACTTCTGTCTCTGCGTCCTTAGCTGCTCTCTGTCTTCTGATGAAATCAGAACATTGTACTGGAAAGGAGGAGCAGAGGCCAACGAGTCCACAGACATCGTCTTCCTCAGCACAACGGTCAGTTCAGCTCTGAAGTCAGAGTCGTGGTTTCCTGCTTCAGCATCAGGTGCAGATTACAGAAGTTGTTTCTGTCGTGTGTTTTTTGTGTTGCAGGAGGTGATGCAGCTGAACAGAAGCAGCCCTCTGTGGTCGGAGATGTGTCCCTCCGCTAAAGGAGCCATGCTGCTTTATCAGGTGGTGAAACCAGGAGAGCCAAGCAAACCAAACCGAGAAGAAAGATGAGCACAAAGTTTACCAGTTAAATTTATTCACCTCAAGCACTCAAAGACTAGCAGTGGTGTCAAAACTCTGTACTTTGTAAAATAACACGGTTAAAATATTTTCAATAAAAATCTTTTACAAAGTTTTTGTCTTTGAAAATTATTGATTGTACAAAACAGCGTGCAATAATTATCACAATGCACCGTGCAAAAGTTTTAAACCGTCCCTCATTTCTTTCAACATTGCCTCCAATGAGCCACTTTTTCTTGTAACCTTTTAAGGTGGTCTGGATCAAGTTTTCTTTGTACTCTGGCTGCTTTTTGACACAGTCCCTCTAGCTGACCGTGATAGGTTAGAAACTGAACTGGAAAAATGGAGGACAAAAGAAGCGTCAAGCTAAAAAAAGCTACAAAAGAAAAACAGATGGTCTTACAAAGGATGAAAAAAAGCTAGCAAAGACATGACAGGATCTGAAGGATGAATCATGCTTCAGGTGATCACCTCACACATAACTGAGAATAATGATATTTTCATCATTCTCCAATGTTTTCGGATTTTTCTTGTTCAACTAAGAAAAAGGGAACAAACAATGCCACAAGATGGAGACAAAAATTAGTGTTTTGCTTAGCAATCTGTTAGGGGCAGACACTGGTTCATTCTTTAAATTTAACATTTTCTTGTTTTACATAAAATAATAAAAGGAATAAATATCTAAGAATATCATTAGGTATTTTTGTGAATATATTTGAATGCTTTCTGATATTAAAAATAAACAAAGCACCTTTATCTTTCATTCCATAAAAGTTGACCTGGCGAGATCACTGAGCTTACAGAACTAGCACCTACCATTGTGGGGCCTATAACTTAACAGCATTCACATCTAACATGCAGCAAATCTTTGTTGGGCATTTCTCCTGCACAAGTTTCAGGGAGTCAAGTTTCATACCCAAAGATTTATAATCAAGTACTTCGTTAAGTTAGGTTTGTTTTCTACCACTGTGTCCGTCTGCTTACCACCATCAACGTGTGAACGTACTATCAAGCACTTTAGGGTCCCATGGACTTGGTAAACACTACACAAGTACAGGGCACTTAAAATCTACCACATACTAGGCCTATTTAGCTGTTCAAGGTGACAGAAATGTAACTACCGTACTTATTTTTAAGCCAAACCTCTCCCCTGATGAAAAAGGAGACTGGCTGGTATGGATTTTTAGAAGACACATTTTTCAGCAGATTTGTATATAAACTCCCTTTGTCCCCCTGCATCATGACTTTTATCACAGCTTAATATCACAGAAATTCCTCAGAGCTAAAAACTGCAGAACTAACAAATGCAGAGAAAAATAAATATATTAATGGAACTAGTATTGAAAATGTTAAGACCCTGCATACATTTTCAATACTAGTTGAAAATTTACGAATTTATGCTCTTGTGCATAAATTCACAATAGCTGCTTGTTATACAAATGCATTCAGCGTTGCCCATATGAACAATGTTATGTATTATTTTATCTGCATCCGACTCTGTTTATCAAGGCATTTCCACCTTTAGACTCTGGGGAATCATTAAGGTTTCATTGGTCTCCTCATAAGCACAGATTTACTTGCTACTGCCTGTTGTCTGCCACATCTTGCATCACTACTTGATTCCCTTTCCGCTTAAGGTCATTATGGCTCTGCAACTACCTCCCAAGGAGCATCAGAGGACAAATGTTGGCCTTCATTCTAGGTCAACACCTTTCAGATGAGCCTGAAGTGTCAAAAACAACAACAGATCATGGATTGAAAAAGGAGGATGTCAAGAACAAATGCTTAAGAGGTTACAAGAAAGTGTGTTTCTGTCTAATTTCAAAGGAGGGACACCTCATGACTTCTGTACGGCACTGTTGGCATTTGTTCTTCGCAGTGATCGTCATAAAAAACATCCCAGTCCACTGTGACAGCGGCCTCGTTCTCCGTGTTTCCTCAGGAGTAACTCGGGTAGCCGCTGAAACCGAAACTTCTGCTGTAGTTGCAGTTCTGCTGCTGATACGGCAGGTTCCACTAAAATGACCAGGAAAAGAAAGAACAGTGTTCATTAATCAACCTGGAGCAACAACATACACACATCTATTACATACAACATCCCTCACATGTCTGGTCTCTGGTTGCTGACTCCAAAGCTGCATGTCACTTCTTGTGTTGTACCAACCTTCAAAGACAAAGGCAATATTAACCAGCAGTTTGCATCAGTACTTCTAAATAAAAGAAAATATTCATTGTGTCTCATGCCAACCATGAACTGCTCCCCACTGCATCCTGTTTGATGGTGGAGGACTGAGAAAGTGACGTCTTCTCTTGTTCCATCTGGGTTTCTTGTCTGGTTTGATGACAGGAGGCAGCAGTCTGTGAGCCTCCTCTTTGTACTGCATCAGGAGGACTTGTGCCTGTTCCTGTGGCAGCTCTGCGTACTGTAACTCCTCCATCAGGTCAGGCTGCAGTTCTGGAAGACTGCAGCTCACTGAAGCCAAGAAAACAAACACAACATCAATGCTGTGTCTGAACAGGAACAAAAAGATCACATGAAGACAATAAATACACATCTCTGTGTGTAAGCGAAGTTGAAACCTTTTTTCCCAAAAAGAAGCAAATAAGTCAAACCTTGGAGTTTGAGCAGGGCGGTCTCAGGGATGTGCTCGCCGTCGCTCATTTGACACTGCAACAGCCGTCTTTTCCACTCGTCGGCAGACGGGAAGATCACCACCACCACCCGCCTGAAGCCTGCAAATAACTGCAGCTTGTGTCGACGTGCAGAGAACAGGACGTTGCACTAGGAAAACACAAAAAAGTTGCATTAAATTATCCATTCACACAAACAGCAAGCTTTTATTTTAATTGGTAAATTTTTTTGTCGGGTGAAGCTCTCGGTTACCTGGTCGAGGATGTAGTTTCCAGGTGTCTTGGCAGCGACTTTAATCAGATCAGTTAGACACTGGGAGGCCTGCTGCAGCCTGCCGTCTCTCTGACCACCACTCTGCACAAACACACACAGGTTATGAGGACTAGCTGCTCAGAAGTGGATCGAGCTCTAAAAGAATTGCTAAAATGAATACAAATTGGGGTTTTCACTGACAAGCATACAAGCGAGCAGGTCTTTTGTCCCCAGCAGTCTATACTTCTTCTCTGGATGCTGCTTCATCAGCATCTGAGCCCAGAAACTCTTCCCAGAGCCGGGAAAACCCACCATCATCACCACCTGCAGGGACAAACAAATGAAACTTGCAGCCTGAAAGATCGAGTACATATTGAGTGTATATTTATGCACATTGAAGCACAAATATGAGGTTCTTTAAACCTGAATAGCAAGGTCCAAAATCTAACCTCAGACTGCATTTTGGAGGTAGGAGCCGATGTGATGCGCACTCTCTGACCAGCAGGGAGCACTGTCAGCGGCGTAAATCCCATCGGTCCAGGGTACCACTGAGGGGTTATGCGGTCCAGAAGGAATCGTATTGAACAGTTCTTACAGAGAACATGAGGAACCAAGACTCGACCCCGCAGTAGAAAGGCACTCAAGGAGAAAGCCGCGCCCAGGAAACGACCGTTTTTATGGAAAAACAACTCAACAGCGCCGTCTGCAGAAAAGGCCTACGGTTGTGGAAGCACAAACAATAAAAAAATTGAGAACAATAATCCCAGCATCACTCTATGTAAAGAACATAAAGGTAAACAACTCACAGCATAACAGCCAATGATGTCCCCCTCAGAGAGAGGCTCACCGTACTCCTCTTGGGTTCCATCAGAAACCTTTTGACCGCGTCCATCATAAGCAAAAGAAAGCTCGTCCTCCCCTGATATGAAACACATCAAGTTTCAGTTAAAGCTGTCAACAAACAGAAAAACCATGTTCAGATAAGAGCGGCCTAATCCTCACCGAGCAGCAGAGAGGAATCGCTCACAGACCAGCCCACTCTCAGTCCGTATGGATCCTTGACCTCTTGGTCAGCAGTCAGCAACTTCCTCTCCAGCCGAACCTCAAACCCCACCCGTCCCTGCCGTACCCCGTGGGTGAGCCTGCAGCCGGACCAGAGCAACGGGAACCGATCCCAGAACCGTGGCTGCCCACAGGATCCATCAGAGCTCACTTCAAAGTGGAGGTGACAGCCATCTGTGGAAACAATCAAAGTGTCAGTTTCTTTTTCAGTTTTCAGAAAAGGAAACTGACTTCACTCTACTCACATGGATCTAATCTAACTATATCTTCAACCCACTCTTCCTCGCCTTTGTCCTGTTGAAGCTGTGGTGATTTGGATCTGGAAAGACACAGCTACTCAATTAAAAACACTTTCTGTGAAGAAAAACCGAGAAAATCTGATGAGTAAACTTTCCTGTTAAATGTTCAGGAGTGGATATAGCCTCACTTGTCCCTCATAAAGAGTCTCTTGGCTTAAGAAAATGACTCAGGTTAAGCATTATAAATAGTAAAATTAGACGAATATGGATGGTGAAAATAAATGAAATCAAGCAAACAATTGTAATTCTATTTTCAATCATCCTATAAGCTCTACAACTCAAAACGGAAACATGTAAAACTATATTAAAAAAAAGATTTTAAAAAATGGTTCAGTGAATGTGTACACCCTTAAACTGAGACATTGAACATTTTTCTTGGCATCTGGACCAATTTTAAAATAAAAAAAATTAAACATTATGGAGTTTGACAAAAACCTAAGTTGTGATGAAGCAAATCAAAGATAAAAGGTAACCTTTACATATGAATCAATGAAAAAGAACTTTCTAATTTATTAGAAATGTTGGTTTACATTTCTCAACAATTAAAAATAAGGAATGGAGTTTAGAAACTAAAGACTTTTTCCATCCTCAAGCCTTTCTTTTCCAGAGTGAATGAACTCTTGTTAGTCAGAAACACTTTAAATAACATATTTACATCAGTTTGAATCTGGTGGTTTAAATTCAATACAGCCACATCCACCAGAAAGAAGGTACAGAAAAAAACATTATAAAGAACTGCATAGTACTGTTTTATAATCGAGTTGAACTGCTATAGATCGATTTAAAAATAGAAAAAGTTATGTATTTAATTATTCAAATCACAAAAACATTGGATCCTAAGTGACTTATTAAATTTGTCCCGTTTAACCTCCCATAGATTTTAATATTCACTGAATTAAGGATTTACCTTTTGTATCGTATCTCCTCCTTGAACTCGTAGAAAGCTCTTCCTCGGCCCATTTCCTCAGAGAGCGAACCATCTGAATGTCCCAGCTGCCTCCCCTCCGCCTGGAAGACAGTCTCGGCCCCTGAAAGGCACTCGGAACCCGGTGGTACCGCTGGTGGACCGGGTTCTGGCTCAGTCTGAGTGGCAGTGTCTGTGTACTCTCTACCCCGGTCTACTTCACACGGCGCAGAGACACAGCCGACCACCGGCGGTGATGAGGACTCGGTCCGAACCCGAACCTCACCTAGTTCTGTCGGTCCAGACAGTGTTGATGGGCTGCCCTTCAGCAGTTCTATATGTTCTGGACTCTGTACTGACTGCGAGGCTGACCACAGTCTGTCCACCAGGTCAGCCTTCAGACCTCTACTGTCCAAACCCAGTTCAGTTAGTTTGGACCGCAGTTCGGCCACTTTTAACTTCTTAATGTCCACCAGCTTCATTCTTAAAACGTCAGGATGACCCAGGGTGTGGGCTTTTAAGAAAAAAAAATTAAAAATAAAAAAATTAAAAAAGACTCAACAGAACGATAAATAATGGAGTCTGATTCAAAACATTGCTTTTTTTCTTCTTCGTCTTCTTTTAGGAGTCAATTGGCGGGCGATTGCCCTCCTTCAAGTTGCACTACCGCCCCCTGGGGCTTAGAAGACATAACGTTTACATAACGTTAACGTTCATCTATGTCAGTTTTTAAACAAAATGTACTTGTCTTAAGAAAAACAACACAAACCAACGCTGACCTAAAGTCTGTCATTGTTGGCAAGAGGTAAATTACCAACACTGACACTTAAATATTTATGCACCTCCTAATTCAGTGGTTCTTCTTCAGACATGTTTCTTATTTTAATCAGAGCCAGAACACAATGATTGACATTTATTCTTAAATTTAAAAAAAAATAAAATAAAACCCCCTCAATTTTCATGCTGGTCATTTTATTTTTGTTGTATTTAACAAATACCTCAGTGTTATTAAAACTGGCTCATGGGGCAAAAAAAAAAAAAAAAAGAAAGAAAAAAAAAAAAAAAAGGTAGTGGGCAACATGTGGAGCACAAAACAAAGAGACCTGAAAGAGTTTAAATGTTTTAGGGTCTTTTCTATCTAAAATATGAAGGATCCTTCACTCTTCCATAGAATGATTTCATTACTTTATGCAGATTAATGTAGTGTAGCCATCAATTCAGTAAACACAGACCACCATTTTGTTGCTGCATGTCCTTTAGTATCATCAACATACAAAAGGAAACTACAACATAAGAGCAAGTATTTTTATTTAAATACAGGATAAATGCAAAAACATGAAGATGAATGAGAACAAACAGAACTGCAGTCAATTCCAATACAAAAAACATTTTATAAATAGCTTCATACGGCAACACCAGCTGATCTCTCTTTACTTCGGACTTCCAGCTCCACTGTTTGTGTTTCATTACAGCCGCTCTGGTCTTCCACAAAAAGCAACAATTTACAATTTAAACAGAAAACCTCAGAAAAGTCTGCAACTTTTTTCCTTTCATTGTCATTCTCTGTATCAAAGCTACCACAGATCAACAAAGTAGTTAAAAAACCAAGCAGATCATCGGAGGAGATCCAGAGAGCAGCTCCGTCCACACAAACAGCACCATCATAAAAGTCGTCACAGGAGCAGAGAGGCTCAGCGGTGCGCACACAACAGAACATTCAGGTCAGGCTCACACAGTGAGCCCTTTTCCATGAACATGTAGCTCTTTCTCACAATAAAAGCATCACAGTGCTTCATCTGAATAAAACACAATAAGCTTTTTTTCATCCCTGATGAGGACACAACTGTACAAAATGTTGGGACTCCAGGAGAAATGTAAACAACCATGCTTTTTAAATAACAAAAACCCATCATGATGCATTGTCAGTAACATAAATAAATAAAACATAAAGCACAGGAAATGTTCTGAATAACATTGATTATTAGATCACTGGACTATTATAGTATTTCTGATGAAAGAAGTCGAATCCTTTCAGTTTGAGATAAAAGAGAAGTCTTTGTTAGGACTGAAACCTCTGACAATTTTTATTTACTTTAGTTGTTGTTTGCCTCAAATTTATGTCGCATCATTTTAATGTTAGACTAGAATTCCCTTCTGTTTTTGCCGTCTTTGAGATCGTCTTCTCTACACAGAGTGACTCTCAAAACTATACACACCCCAGTTAAAATGCCAGGTGATTATTTGACTCTTACTAAGCAATTTTGCACAAATATAATAGAAGATCAAAAAAATCATGCAAAGGCCTCATCAGTCAGGTGAAACATGAAAAAGGATCCACAGCACTATATAAATGTATATCTGTTCACAGTAAAAACAGATAGAAACTGTTGAAGAAAATAAGAGACACAGTAACGTTACAAAAACTGGTGCCAAGAGAATGACAGCAACACTGAAGGAGCTGCGGGAATCTATATGAAACATTTGTTGTGCTCTATATGTGACAACAATGTTCCATGTTTTGCGCTAAGGAGTAGGGCTGCAAGACCGAAGCCTTGTATTTCAAATAAAACATACAAGAAATGACAAAAATATCCCTAAACCTTGTGAGGAAATGAGTTAATAGTCACATGAAAACATAATTGAACTTTAGGCCACAGTTAAAAAAACCCATTTGATCCAAAAATAACATTGGACATTACTACAAAGAACACCACACCCATAATGTCAAGTGAGGTGCTTTTATTCAGTTAAATTTTTACAAATAATGATTGTCTTTCAAAGACAGTTTCTAAATTATTTATCATAGCCTTTTTATACCTCACAAAAAGCTGGGTTTTTATCAGGGGTGTTGCTGATGTTTGAGGACCAGTGTATATATAAAACATGTTCTAATTAGGTCATTTACCTAATTTGAAAGATAGCAAATAATTGGTTTTTTAACCATTTAGGTTACCAGGTTAGAAAAAAAAACATGTGGCTGAACATAGATTTTCTGAAATAAACTGTATGTCTTACTCCAAAACATCACACATTTTGATAACTCCATCTTCGTAGGAATGTCACACAAATAAAAAATTTATTAAAATGCAAATCTTAAGTAAAGCTGGCAGAAAATCACCTGAAGTTTTAATGAGTAAAATGGCCCAAATATTTTTTCAATCAAATTTTCAGTTTTAAGCTTTTAGATTTTCCTTTTAAGCCACAGTTCCCTTTAAACTAGATAATTCCCATGCTTTATTGTATATTTCATAATCTTTTTAGATACATCTCTCAAAAAAATAAAGGTAATAATGACAACAAACTGTATCGTTGGCATTTCCCTACTACAGTTTCTTGATGCTTCTTCGCAAATAATATAATTTAAAGGTCAGGCTCTGCTGAATAAGATGAGGCATGTAAACAGTAAGACGTGCAGAGTG
Organism: Brachyrhaphis roseni; assembly: GCA_903066815.1. Classification (NCBI taxonomy): domain Eukaryota; kingdom Metazoa; phylum Chordata; class Actinopteri; order Cyprinodontiformes; family Poeciliidae; genus Brachyrhaphis; species Brachyrhaphis roseni. The sequence goes on from CAEFZY010037024.1 coordinate 73,058, forward strand.
GACATTATGAGTGGTCATAATGAACAAGATGAGGTTTAAAACGGTGACGTTAAATGTGAGGAGCTGCGTCACTACCTCACTTCCTCCCTGTCAGACGCAGACAGTCGGGGTTGCAGGGGGAAGAGGAGGCGTCGGGGAGCCGCTGTCGAGGGGAGTGTGTCCCAGCAGCAGCTCCTTGTCTCGGTGCAGCCAAGGCCCTGTGATGTTCTGCCTGTGGGAGTGGTAGAGCCGCAAGAAGGCCAGGATGGACTGAACCAGCCACAGGGCCGTCACAAACCACAGAGACGCCTGAAGATGCAAACAAAGAATTACAGTCATGACTACAGGCCAAAAACATCTGTGAAAGTTTGGATTCACGTACTCAGCTTAAAATATTATATTGTGTGTATTAAGTAGAGTTATTTTGGTATTTCAACAATAGGAATCTATGTGATACATCCCGGGTCTGCAACCTGCGGCTCTGAAGCCACAAGTGGCTCTTTGAACATTTCACAATGGCTCTTAATAACTCTGGCTAAAAATTAAAAAGAAGCAGCTAATATTTTTAAATGTAGAGAAGATAACAACAAACACAGATTTTTTTAAAATAGTTTTTCAGTTTATTTCTGCAGTATTTGAATTGAATTTTCACAAAGAAAGACACTAAAACTACTAGTAACATGTTTTTAGATTTCATTTTTTTGTCATTAGGTTGAAATCTAGGTGCATTTTTATTTTTCACATAAGTTTCCATCCCACAGGAAAAAATATCCATCCTCTTTTTGCTAATTTTTATCTACATCTTTATTTTAAATTTTAAACATAGAAATAAAATGGTAGTTCTTTAAAAATGCCAACAAATTACCAATAGTATCTATTTATCTGAAAATTTAAGTTGCCTTTTTTTAAAAAAGGTTGTGGGACCTTTGAAGCTCTAGATGAGTTTTATTTGGCTGCCCTGAAAGTGAAAATGACTCTTTAAGGTTGCAGACCCCTTGCTACACCAACACAGCAGTGAAAGGAAAATGCTACACAGATTTCCCTTTTATTATTATAAAAGTAATGCTTCAAGGTGAACCTCTGCCCGATCCCAAGTCTTTTGCAGCCTCTTAAGGGCTTTTTTCCAGGATTGTCTGTGCCTTTATCCCAAACAGACAAAATGTCTTGAAGAAAAACATCCACAGAGCATGATACCGCCACCACTTGTTTTCACAAAGGGGGTATTGTTTAGTTTCTACCCAATGTAGAGCTGTGTATGTTTGACAAAAAGCTGAAATTTATATACAATGTCAAACCATGTATTACTTTTCTTCAAAATCACTACCTCTTGCTGGTTTATTACATAAAAATGCAATAAAATTCACTAAGGTGTGGTGTTACAACTTCACAAAAGCTAAAAAATACTCTGTTGGGTGTAAATAGTTTTGTAAGGGACTATGTGACTATTTCAGTTTTGAATCCATGAACTATCAGTTTGTTTCAGAGACATCCAGCTGTTTAATCTGGCAATACTTAGAAAAAGTAGGTCAAAACCTTGATTCTCCCAACCAAACAGATTTTAATCTATTTATATTTGAGATCATGATTCTATGCCCAGTATCAATGTCTCCTTTTCCACTGAATAAATGAAACATCTAGATTTTTGTCTTCAGTGATGACATTACAGATACTTGTCCCGTTTTCTCATAATTTTCGATCATGTCGCATTTATTGCCCGTCAATAGAGTAATGAAAGATTCTATCATGTTAGGCATGTTTGGTGTGTTTCAGTTTGAGCACCTACCTGAGCCAGGCTGAGATCTGTGTAGAAAGTAGATGTGTCAACATCCAGATAAAGAGGGACAGACTGGGACTCTGCACAACTGAACACAAACAAGCAAGAAAGAAAAGAGAAGTTATTACCAGTGCTCATAATTTTGAACACAGACCATAAAAAGTTCTTTTACCTATCTGTTGTAACATTTATTACTGAGACAACTTTATCATTTGATGTTACCTGTAGGGACGTGTGTTGTCATCGGTGACTGTGTCGCACCAAGAGCTGAATCCCAGAGACAAAATGACGCTGGCCCCCGCAGACAGGAAGAGCACACAGACACTCAGCAAGACCGTGAGGAAGGATGAGAACAGGGTACTGGGAGGAGACACACACATGGGAAAACATTAACTTAAACAGTGTTTAATACATAAAAAGATAAAATGTATTATTTATGAGACAGGTTAGTGTGAGCCTGTATTTACCTTTGCGATACTCTACTTTCCATGTTTAGACCACTTTTACATTAGAAATTTAATATATAAAGCCTACAACAAATTTAATTAACAGTAAAAAATATCTGCAATTACTTAAACTTGTAAATAGTTTACTAGTACATAATTTGAACTATAAATCATTATTTAAAATGTAAATTTATATATAAAAATCTCACATAATCGTGTGTTTACTTCATAGTTCGTGTGCTATAAACCACCGAAAAATAATTAAACAGATATATATATATATATATATATATATATATATATATATA